>JAPKLW010000426.1:0-105423 GCA_026898455.1 Plectranthus barbatus
CCTGAGCTAATCAAACAGACAAGCAAAAAGAAGAGAGCGCAAGGAAACGTGGATCACGGTCCTAAGCGACTCAGATACGAACGGTCTATAAGAACCGTCCGCTCTGATACCACTTGTTGGTCCCGGATTATCAGGGTATAACTTGGCAGCGGAAAATGTGTTAATTCATTTCTTACGCTCTGCTGGTTACTCAGCTGACTGGGACCTTGTCAGCTGGTAAGTCAACTGGCACTCTGAGTACTCAGCTGACTAGCGACTGGCTCGTCAGCTGGTAGCTCAAGACTTAGAATATTTTTAGCCTTGTTTGCACAGTTATATCAGTTTTCAGATATACACCAGCACTTGGGTGCTGGGTTTTAAATCAGTATGAAATGCAGAAAGCTGATAAAAGACACAGGATTTATAGTGGTTCGATCAACTGATCTACGTCCACTCTCCAGTCGTAGCACTGGAAATTTCACTAAGAGTAATCGGGTACAAGCGTCCTACGATCTATCTCTAGCTGGTGAATGCCTCGTCCACCAGTTCACTAGATCAACCGCTCCCGGCCTTGTCCTTCTTCAACTCTGATCAGCTGTTGGAGTGCGAGCACGTCACTTCAACCTCCTTAGCTTCACTGGGTGTTTAGTTCTCCCAAGAACGTGTCTTCTCAATACGGCAAAAAGCCCGTAATAACTCAGGTGCTGGCTGGCACAAGAGCTGCTGTGAACTTCCTCAGAAGAGAAAGAACACCAACGAGATCTGTAACTTACAAGCTGGAAGCTTGAAGTCTCGTGTTTGAATAAATCAACACACAGAAAAGCTTTAAGTAAAGCCTCGAAAGATTTGCTTGCTTGCTTGAGCATAATAAATTCTGAGTCTTTCTGTAGGTCAAGCGAGAGAGAAGAGTATTGAATGTTGATGGATCCCAGGTAATTATAGACGTGGGATCCCATTCAAATTTCTAGCCGTTTGGACTCATCCGGAAAAGGTCTCTGTCCTCGCATGTCCTTCTGACGGCGGCAGGTAGGAATTTCCGGAAAGCGCCATGCTTTTGTCCACTTTATCTGACATTGATCTCTTTATGTCAGAACGGCACTATTCGTCAGTACGAGGAATCGGAACTGGTGTCTTGAACTGATAGACTTTAAGGTATCCTCCCTTAAAGTCATACTTTGTCAGTTTATTCCTCAGACGAATCTTCTTTTTTTTTCTCTAAGACTCTGGGAGAGTGAATCTTGAATTCTGCTGGTAACATCCGACTGGTAGAACATTCTGGTGATCTTGTGCTGGCAGTCTCTGCTGGTGACTTGCGTTGGCACAATCTAAGTCTACCAATTTGTCTGATGTTAACTCTTGAAATCTCCCATGACTGGTGGCTTCACCGCTGGTGAACAGTGTCAGTGAGAACACCTATTCTGCTGGTGAGTTTTGTCAGCCGCCTGCTGATGAAACCCTTCCCAACTGGTGAACAGTGACCAGCCAGTAGCTCTTCTCATGCTGGTGAACAGTGTCAGCACGAGTCTTGTCAGTCGCTTGCTGGTGAGACTTTTCTCAACTGTTAAGTACATCTCATACTGGTGAACAGTAGCCAGCATGAGTCTTGATCAGCTGCGACTTACAACTCAAAAGACCTAAACAGGACTTTACATTTGAGATCTAGAGCTATCTAGAGACAACTGACGCTGGTAGGACTTAGGATTTGATCCACCAAAACACCAAACTAGAATCTAAACAAGTAGCTACTGGGGAGAGGAAACTTAGCCAAATTTCCCAACACGTGGAAGAACTCACATGAAGTGTATCGCTCAACTCTCAATTGTTTAAGGTAAAGATGAAAGCACTCAAAAACATGTATGGAGAAATTTCTACCATAAGCTTGCAAGTTTTCTAATATCTCCACTGCTAGAATGTGCACACAAGTCTAGAATCAAAAAGGACTTTCATTAGGTTGTAATGTAGGCTTTTTGTGAAAGGTAGGAAAATATGGCCAATTGACTAAAATCAATCAAGTTGTACTTCCTCAATAAATCCAAACCACCTTCTATCATCATCCACCTTATCTCATCAAATATATCAACAAATACACAACCCCTCTTTTTTTTTTTTTTTTTTCTAGCTCATTTTGAATCTCTTATGCTCTTTTTGATAATTTTACATTCTTTTCTTTTCATAGAGCTTATGAAAATTCTAATTATTTCTAGAGCTTCTCAAACATACATCTTTTCACCACTAATTTATCATTTCTTATCACCAATTCACTAATCAATCCCATACATACCACAACTCAAGACATGAGTGAGACAATACTTTTCTTAATCTCATAGACAAGGAAAGAAAAATTGTGCAGGCTCAAAGTGGCTAACTAGGGAAAAATTTATTGTGAAGGGACAGTGTTTAGGATATTGGGTTATCAAAAATGGCCTAAGATCATTTTCTCAACTTGTGCACACTATGCAGTCTCAACACAGAAAATAGGCAAGTTCTAGAGAAATCAAAACACACATGTGAATCTCACATCAAACGAAATAAAGGCTCAAATTCTAACACAAGGATTTAAAAATTTTCTTCCACAGTTAATTTCAAATCAGCTCAATCATCATGCAAGTATAAGTGTCAAATCAGTCCTATCATGCGGTATTCTACATTCATAGGCATCTAACCACAATCTCAATCAATTCAATACTCAACCCTCAATCAATTCTAATCTCACAATCTCGTTCAGGTTATCTCAAAACTCAAAAATTTTCCCCACAAAATAGCATAAAAATACGAAAAATTAAAATTCAAGGTAAAAATTTTAAAACGGAAAGTATAATAAATAAAAGATAATTAAAAATGGAAAGCATAATAAATAAAAGGTAATACGTTCCATCTCTTGTCCACATCCCCCCAAACTTATTTCCAACTCGAAGGGTGGAATAAGTTTGAAAATCAGACAAAAGAGGGAACAATACCTGGTAGTTGATCTCAGACATCAACTTTTTTATCCCCCGGAGTCTTCAATCACCATCAGGGAGGTCGGGTCCAGGCAGATCCTTTCGCGACCTCCTTTCCATCTTTGTTCTTGATAACTTGCATTCCTCGTTTCTTGGTGTCTTTCAATGTCCCCCCAATGGCGGACTTGTACTTCCGTAGAACTCGTAGTAATTTTTTCAACTTCCCATACCTGAGGTGTGCCGGAAGCATCTTTAAGTTCCAGAACCAGCGGATCAGAGTTAGATTGCAGCTTTCCCCGATTTGCATTAGCTGCCATGGGTGAAACTGCCGCAATCCCTTTTCTACATCGCGCTGATGAAAACCCCAACTCTGTCTTCCGTCGTGCATCGATCGACGTGACAGTAGAGTCGATCGACGAGGATCCAAGGGCTGCGTCGATCGACGAGGCTCCTTCGTCGATCGACGTGGGTGCTTTTCCACGTTTTCTTTTCTTTTTCTGGCTGCGTCGGCTTGACAACCGCTTCTGTTTGTTCTCTTTTTCATGTGTTATCCCCTCGGATACATCCAGCTTCATCACCCGATCCACGAGCTCATCGTCTGCCTTATCCAGATCTGAAGACAAAAACAAAGAGTGTAGTAAGCGGTTCTCCAGAAAGTCCGGATCAATTTTAAGAGGAGAAAAGGGAGAGGAAATCACCGGATTTGAACATTTGATCATGTGGCACTCTTCCTGGTAGCTCCCTTCATTACGCTTCTGCACTACTTTGTATATGGGGAAGGTGACCGACTCATCATTAACTCGGAACGTCAGTTTGCCGTCCCGAATGTCAATTAAAGCTCCAGCAGTCTTCAAGAAAGATCTCCCCAAGATAAGCGGGATGTTGTGGTCTTCTTCCATGTCAAGAACCACGAAGTCTGCTGGAATAATGAAGTCTTTCACCTTCATAAGCACGTCTTCCACGATGCCCTTCGGGTACGTGATTGATCTGTCAGCCATCTGAAGTGATATGGTGGTGGGCTTGATGCTTCCGATCTTCAACCACTTGAAGATTGACAGCGGCATTAAGTTGATGGATGTGTCGGAATTGCAAAGGACCTTCCCAAAGGTCTCTCCTCCAATGACACAGGGGATCGTGAAGGATCCCGGGTCTTCTCTCTTCAGCGGCATCTTCTTCTGAATAATCACGCTGCATTCCTCGAACAAGTTGACCCTCTCGTGCTCCATGAAGGGTCTTTTCTGAGAGACCATGTCCTTCAGAAACTTGATGTACCCGGGCATCTCACGCAATGCTTCTACCAGTGGAATGTTGATTTGCACCTTCTTCATGTTCTCCAAGAAGCGTGCATACCTCTCGTTCATCTTTGCTTTGGCAAACCGCTGCGGAAACGGCAGGGGAGGCTTATACATAGGTAGCTCAACAGGAGTGGACGTCGATCGATGTGAGGTCTCGTCGATCGATGTGGCCTTTGGATTGGCGTCGATCGACGACACTCCTCCGTCGATTGACGGGGCTGCATCAGCGACAGCTTCTTTTTCTTTCTCGGCTTCTCCTTCATCTCGGGTGTCTGTCCCTGCTTGTTTTGGCCCTTCATAGGATTTTCCCCCTCTTAGAGTGATGGCATTCACTTGGTTCCTCTGATTCTGGTTCTTGGGGTTCATCTGAGTGTTGCTAGGCGATTGCCCGGGTTTGTGCTGGGCTTCGAGGGCTTTGGTAATCTGAATGACCTGAGTCTCTAGGATCTGTACGTGTTTCTCGACTCGGTCTACCTTGGTATCCACGGCTGCAATTTCTTGCTTCAACTTGGCTACAGTATCAGTAGAGCCTTCTATGAACTTGGCCAAAATCTCCTCGAGATTTGGCTTCTTCTTCTCCAATATTTCTCCATCTTGCACTGCAAACCCAGGTGGTGGTTGCTCAGCTGCTTGGGGGTTTGCGTAGGAAAATCCAGGATGGTTCCTCGCGTGATTGAAAGTGTAGGGCTGGTTGTGCTGCTGATATCCTCCACGGTAGTTGTCTTGATAACCGCCCCTTTGAATGAAATTTACAGGGGAACATTCCCCCTCAGACGGAGCTTGCACTGGCTCTACTGCAGCAACTGTTTTCTCCTGCTTCAGTGCAGCGAAATCTTCTCTTAACTTTTTCAGCTCAGCTGCCAAGTCAGGTTGTCCGGCAACTTTCTCCACCACTTTCTCCTTCTCGATCGCCATCACAGGCCGAGTTCGACTTGAGGACCACCGTTGAGTGTTGTTGGCCATCTTTTGGAAGAATTCCATGGCCTTCTTTCCGCTTTTCGTCATGATGGTGTCTCCTAGTGTAGTGTCCACCAATTTGGTTGTCTTATCATTGAGCCCTTCGTAAAATGCCTCAGCTTGTTCTCCTGGCGGAAAACCATGTCCGGGACAGGCTCTTAGCAACTCCTTGAATCGATCCCACGTCTCACTGAAGCTCTCGTCAGGCCTTTGAGCGAACCTGATGATTTCTTTCCTTCTCTGCCTGATGACATTCGGAGGGAAGAAGTTTTCCAGGAATTCATTCCTCAATTCAGTCCATGTGCTTATGCTTCCTTTGTCCAGTGCGGTGAACCATGATTGTGCCTTATCCCTCAGAGAGAATGCGAACAGACGCATTCGGATGGCACTCTTGTTGACTCCTTCAATCTTGACAGTGTTGCAGAGCATCAGGAACTTATCCAGATGTGCATAAGGGTCCTCACTAGCCCTTCCTCCGAATTGATTTTGCTGCACCATTTGCACCAATCCGGTCTTCAGCTCAAAATTGTTGGCATTGATGCCAATCCTGAATTCTGTCTTCCTGAACCGAGGTTTGTACCGGTTCTGCATGGCTTCCTCTTCTTCCTCATCGTCGGATTCCTCTGGAGGGTCTTGATTGTCGTCCTCTTCATCGCCAGGATTGTCATCAAACAACGGGTTATGGCGAAGATTCCTTCCATTCGGATTGTTCCCCTCGAGGTCTCTTTCCAAATGGTATTGTTGGATTTGTGCCCTCATAGCTTGGACTTCTTGGAGAAGCACAGCCAGCTCCTCTACAGTTAGCACTGGTGGAGGCGGTGGTACGTTATCTTCCATTGTGTGATTATTTGAGCTTTCCTGAGCACGCTTATTCCTACGGATCTTTCTACAAGTGGCTTCAATGTCCAGGTAGTAATACAGCGTGTCCTTTCCTCTGGCTCTTGTACTCATGCACTACCTGTACAGCAAAGGGGGTAGTGAGGTAAAACTGAAAATAAAACGAAACGAACAAAAATTAAAAACGGAAATTCTGAGAAAGGAAAACGGCAAAGGCGTCGATCGACGAAACAAAGCATCGATCGACAGAAATAAAATGACTTCGTCGATCGATGCGAACCAGCGTCGATCGACGGTAAATGTGAAAATACGAGAAAAAGTCAGAAAGTACGAAAGTTACAGCCTAAAGCAATATTTCAATCACAGACTTAATAGTAAGATTAATTCTGTTCACTCTCCGGCAACGGCGCCAATTTGATCACTGTAATTTCTACAGATTAATTATAGAAATAGCGGCAAATAAATTTGTAAACCCTAAGGTTATCGATCCAGGGGAATGAAGCAACGAAAAATCCTAAATACTAAATCAGACGTTCTTAAAATACTGGTTAGGAAAAGCAATTAAAAAAGTTTTGGTTGTTTTGAAATTTGCAATACTTGCTAATGAAAATTAAACAGGAAATTAAAAAAGCATTTGAAGTCAAATAAGAGAAGCACAGATACCAGGGATATCTACCTATCAAGTATGACATGGATGAATGAATTGATTAATTCCCAATTTTAATTCCTCTTCGTAGTGAAACATCAGAAAAGTATTACGAACTTCTTTGTTGGACAATTCGTAAAGTAGATTAATTAATTACCTATCTCCGCTCGGTCTTAAGATAAATTGACTAACTCCAAAGATCTACAGATTTATTCCTACAATTAATCTCCTTCAGTTACGACAAGAAATCAAATTATATTGTGAAAATCTCTTTCGATTGAAAACTATCACAGTTACGTCTCAAGTAATCAACTAGATAATCCTAAGATGTGGCCAACAAATCAAGATTATGAATAAGCACAGATTTCACAAATTACGAAGGGAAAGGGAAAATAATTCAATCAATCAAAACATGTATACATTGATAGTTCGAAACCCTAGAATCTGAGAAAAGATTTAGTTACACATATTCACGGTAATATTCATCATAGAAAAATACAACCTGAATTGCATAAGAACTGGAATCCGGAAATCTTCCCGCAGGGATTTGTCTTCAAACATAAAACTCTAAAAAAAACTCTTGGAATCTCTCAAAATCTAAAATCTAGAATAAAACACGACTGGGAATGAGTGGGGCTTCTGAAAAATCGAATTTACAAAGTTATATATAGAGGTGGAGGTGTATCAAATCAAATCTAGGGCTAAAGATATGAAAAATCTTGAATTCAGCCAATTTCCCGAGCCAGGAGGTCCGCGTCGATCGACGAGGCATCCCCGTCGATCGACGTGGCCTTCAATTCGCCGTCGATAGATGCTGATTGGCGTCTGCCGACGCAGCTTCTCGCCCCTTCTGCGCGGTCTCACGGTTTTGGCCATAACTTCCTCTCCCGAACTCCGATTGACCCGATTCCAGTTGCGTTGGAGAGCTAACTCAAAGCATCATCCATTGCCATGCACCTATAGCCCGAATTCCTCTTGTGGAAAAACTCTTCACTGCTACTCTTACACGTCACTGCTTTTGGAACGGTCTTCTCATGAGTTTAGGCCTAAAAACCTGCATAAACATCAAAACACACCTAAAACCACCTAATACTGACATCATGCATAAAATATATATATAAACTCAATAAAACTACATAAAATAATATATAAATAGCATAGATAAGTGAGTGAAATAACGAGCTTATCAGTCTTCCAAAACACGCAAGAGTTAAATGCTGGAAAACTAAGGCCGAGTTGGGAAGGTCCCTACATTGTCGATTTGGTTGTCGGCAAAGGGGCTTATCGACTTCGAACTCCGGAAGGAAAATCCGTCCCAAATGCATGGAATATTAAATACTTGAAAAAGTATTACTTCTAGCTTGAACATGACTTGTTCGAAATTTGTTAGTTCGAGTTGTTTGCATTGAAACTTTGTAATCTCGGCTTTTTGTCATATACGAGTATTAGAATATCGGATCTTATTTAAAGATTTGTCAGTTCAAGTTGTTTCAAGTTTTTTATCTTGTATTTTGACTTCGACAAAAAACCAAAGTGAACAAGGTCGAGAAAAATGCAAAACGGATAAAAAGCAGAATAGCAAGTCATCAGATCAACAAAAGTCAAATTAAAAGCGTCGGTTCGAAACTAATTTACAAAAGGCGAAGAATATTGTTTATACATTGAAAGAAATATTCAAGGGTTGGGGTTCGGCTGCTCGAGGTTTGGATCGACCTGCTCCTCCCGATTTTGCTCGTCTCTCACCAAGTTGTCCTCCAGATGCTTCGAGAAAGTTTCATCATTATTCTCATCATTAGAAAACCTCGGAAGCATCCGGGGTCGAATAGATGAAACTGAGGTCGAGCTCGGGATACTTCTCGGCTACGGCCACCTTCACCTTCTTGCGAATCAGCTCCTCCATCATGTTGAAGGTGGATTCACCAGAAGGGGTAGCCATCAGTTGAGCGAGGTTCAGACCCTCCCCAGTTGTTCGAGCAGCTTCCAAAGCCTTCTTAGCTTCCTCAGCCTCGGCGCATAGCTTTCGTTCGGCCTCCGAGCGTCTCAGTACCTCGGCCTCCAGATCCTGCTTGAGCTTGTTGGTGTGGTCCCTAGCTCGGGCCAACTCTTCAACTGCCGACTGTCGGTCCCTAGTAAATTGCTCGACTAAGTCCTGCGAAGTTTTCAAGTTCGCAGTGGCAACCGATAGCTCGGAGACCAGATGTTCATGCTCTTTAAAAATCTCCTGACGCTCCCTCTCGGCCTGGACAAAATCCTTGCGCTCATCACGGAGACTTCGGTAGCAACGCTCGTAATCCTCGACCATGCCGCAGAACCCCTGAGATTCGTAATTTCAATATAAGGAAATTTGACGAATTGGTTAACATTAAAATAAGACGGAGTATGTGACTTACCACAAGGGAGTTACGTGCGTTCTCCAGGAAGGAGACTCGAGCTGGGGCTCGGGTCGGCCAGGGCAGTCCCGCAAAAAGCATGTCGACGTATGAGTGGAAGGTGGCAATAGACTTCAGCCTTTTCTGCTTTTCGACCTCAGTCTCCTCGGTATTCTCGGCGGTCACCTTGGCCTTTCCTGGACGGTGTCCCATATCTTGATCCGGAAGCTCGGACCCAGTCAAGTCGAAGATCTCCCGGGTGTCCTCTCGAGCCTTCTTACGCCCCTCGGCAGGCTGATCAGTTTATTCAGAATTTACCAGGCCAAAATCTGGTAAATTCGCAGGAGCCGAAGTACTGGCAGCTCGGTCTCTCTTCTTGGAACTCTCGGCATCTTTGTTTTTTGGCCGAGAGGTTTGCGGGCCCTTATTCGGTTAAAAGGTCTCCTTCTTCTTCCTCGATTTCTTTTGTTGTTTTTCCTGCTCGAACCGCAGCAATTCAGCAGGAGTGAGTCTTTCCATCGGGTCGTCAATACTGCGGATACTAAGAGTACGAAGTTTGCGGAGAGACTCGAATCGACGTGGTTTATGTTGATATGCTTGTTGGATCCTCTCTGCTTCGGCGTCGGATAAAATTGGCCTTGGTTGTCCTGCATAAATACGAGAAACGTTAGTCCGGTTAAATAACAAGCAAAATCAAAAGGAGGGATTAAAACGTAAGGTCAATAGTTCGGATAACTCCAGACAGACCGGGATATTCACTCGGAATTTGAACATAAAAAAATTCTTGAATCCATTTTTTAGAATTCAATTTCGTGCCGAGGACCAGGGGGCTCGGATTCTTTGATCGTTTGGAAAAGAAGTAATAATCTTCGCCTCCTCCCATGGATATTATGTTATACAGAGCATTCCACTCTCGAAGGATCGGCTCTTCGAGCCTGGCATCACGGAATATCAGATAAGTTCCGAGCATATGACACCATGAGATTGGGGAAAGCTGGATTGGGGCAATATTATATTGTTCTATGACTTTTACAAAAAATGGGTGAAGAGGGAGGCGAATGCCGAATTGAAAAACCCGAGCTGAAAAGGCCATGAAACCGTAAGGTGGACGATGAGCTCGGTCATCTTCCCCAGGGGCGATGGCATTTAGTCGAACTGAGAGACCGTATTGTTAAATAAGCCATCTAACTTCGGCTGGTCTAGATCTGAAGGAATTTCTTTCAAGGATCCCCTAACTATTTGATCGTAAAGCGGAGGGAAGATCCCGGGGGCTAATCCCGAAGAAATTTCTAAGGAAAAAGGAGGGTTTGAAGTCTCGGCTTCATTATGATGTCCGGCCGATCTCGAAGATTGGGGATCTTCTCGGCTCAATTGACCGCTACTGACTTCGGTACCTTCGCTGGAGGCCGAAGCACTATCCCTACCGTTTGAACCACTACTACTAGAGCTACTCATGATTGAAAGGAAAACAATTCGAACAGGAAAGAAACTAACCCTTGATCGGAAACTTGAGAAAGTTCGGTGGAATGCTTGGTCCGAGGAGTTGGTCCGAGGTTGAATGTGAAATAAAAAATTGGAAAATGAAATATTATGGGTATTTATAAATGAATATGCCTCGATTATCGTGAAAGTCGTTTGAGTTCGACCAACCAGGGAAAGACACGTGGCGTTTTTTGAAATTCAAAATTCAAATAATTCCCGCTTGGAGAAGACCAACCGTCTTTTATCAATAATCTCGAACTCGAACATACGAGTTATTCGACCTTTATATTAACTCGAACACTAAAGTTGTTCGGACAAAGCGAAAGCTTTTTTAAGGCAAAGTGAGCCCTTGGCTAGGGTCAGCCTATTTTATCCGAGGAACTTAGGGCATCGAGGTCATAGATTCTTCTGTCCGCAAAGTTCCTCGAAGACTATGAAACCGGAACGATAGCCCAAGAAACAGCCAGGGTGTTCCGGCATAGAATTCCCAACGGATCCGGGGTCGCTCCCCGACTGATTTGTGAAATTAATTCACGATTTAGTTTTAAAAAATCCTACGAAATAAAGTTCGTAGACAGGTCGGGCCTAGCCAGCCGCGGACTTAGGGGTGATCGTAAAACGAAAAATAACTTCGTAGAACATCCCGAAGCAAAAAAGACGTCCCGAAAATTCGTTGAGTTATATCGCACGATATGGGAACGGCCTTTCTACTGAACATCTCCGAACTACGGTACGGAGTAGGGAAACCTTATTTCTTCTTTGATTTATTGCAGGGTAATTTCGTAAGAAATCGAAGAATCAATTAATTCGGCTTCGTCGTGCTCTGAAGCAGCTCGGACGAAAACCGAGGGGCTATTGTTATGACTCAAAAATGAACAAGTCCATTTATCAAGTCCATCAAAGAAGAAAAACCCAAAAGAATGTATTTCGGAGCTCGAGCTACGAGTCTCGAGCTCGAGGAGATGCACCTCGAACTCGAACAAGGAACCATGAAGTTCGAGCTACTTTTGGATTAGCATGAAAACAGCTTGTCGTAAAGAAGCGCGTCGGTTCGAGGAGCTGCTTCGAATGAAGCAATGCGACTTCCCATAAGAGTCACTTTCTTGTATTTACTTTCTATAAATAGAATTGTAATTATGAGACCAAGACATTCAATTCCAAAGCAATAAATACAACAATAAAAGCAAAGTATTCAAGCTTTATTTACAATCAAGCGTTTATTTCAATTGTCTTGTGTATTTTTTATTCCAAATTTGTCTAGTATTCTTATTTAAAAAAGCCTCTTAAAAATCCACCATTAACATAAATTTTGTTATAATAAAAGTAAACTGTAAACTCATTACAAAAATTTTATTCTAAACAAGCTGACAAATAATCGCCTAATATTTATAATTCAGCAAACTAAAAAAAATATAAACATTTGAATAAAAAATTAATAAAATTCAAATACCGGTCCAAAGAAATGTATTCAAGTTAAACTCATTTAAAAAAAAAATTACACATATTAGCCTTAAAGAAAGCTACAAAGAAAACAGCTGATCAAATAAAATCTTTAAAAACCATAAATCTATCAATGCACGAAAATAGAATAGTGTAATCGTCCCCGCAAAAAATCTATTAATATTTCTCAAATAATTATTTTAAAAAGTATTAAACCTTTTTTTCACTGACATACTAAAATTATTTTTATCAGCTTTCCTCATTAAAAAACAATAATAAATCTCAATAAAATTATTTTTATTACTTTTTCTTTAAAACATTATACTTTCACCTTTTGTTTTATTTGTTGTGTTTAAATATTTAAATAATAAGAGTAATTTTATTTTATGAACAAATGAAGTTTTAAAAAAATTATTTAAAAATATAATATTAGTAATGATATTATAATATAAAATATTATTTATTTCATTCGCACAACGTGCAGGTGCAAAGCTAGTATATATACTAAAGGAGAATAGTTCATTCTTATTACAATTTTGCCATTTTCCCGCCAAAACAATCACATTAACATATAATCAATATATGTATATATAATCAAAGTAGCAAAAAAAAAAAAAAAAATGTTCCCACCAAAACTTTTTCATATTTTAATTTTTATTATATTTATTCTATTATAATGTAGATATACAATAAATAATAATTAAAATATAGTAAAATTATATTTGTCACTTTTTCTTTAAAATATTATCTCATTAATTTATTATATTTACTATTTTTTTAAAATAATACAAGTATAATATTTTTTATTGAATAATATTTAAATAAATTCTCATAAACCATGTTTGATATAATTTTTATTAAGTTTCTATGTACAATTTAACCTGTAATATAAAAATTAATTTATATTATAATATATTAAATGTACTGTTGATGAATAAAAATTTAATATATTTAAAAATAATCGCTAAAAATGTTATTAATTATATTTTAATATAATAAAATATGATATTATATATTTAATTCGCGCATAATGCGAGTGAATCATTACATCACATCAATTTTACTTTATATGTTTTATATTAAACATATACATATAGTCATATATTAGTTCGATAGTTTTCTATTTAATTTAATATTTTTATTTTACGCTACAATATATAAAATGTGGGTATATTAGTTTTTTTATGTTACTTAAATTAGTATTATTTATATATTAAAAAATATAAAATATGGGAACACCAATTTGATTTTTTTTATTTCATTTAAATTATAACTTTGTAATTAATTTTAAAAATATAAAGCGTACGTTGGATGAAAATTTATACCCTTTATCATGTCAATCAAACACGTAACTATTTCATATACCATATTTACACATATATGTGACATACATTGTTTACTAAAATTAAATGCTTGATATATTTATAATTACTAACAATACATTAATCGAATAATTTTGTGCAACGCACGGGAGAAATGCTAGTTTTACAATTAAAACAGAAAAGTACTGAGTCCCTCTTGTTTCTTATCCTACCCAGACTCTCTTCTTCTTCAATCTTAGCTCTTTGTTTAATAATTTTATGATGAAGAGAATTATCTTAAAAACATATTATATTATTTTATTATTAAAACGCAACATTTTTATGGGGAGTGAGCCCACCCCAACCTTTACCAATAAATCAAAGTATTTGGCATTCACGGAACTATAAGATAACATCTACTTTACAATTGAAACTCATAGAATTTCATTTCCAATAAATAAAATAGAAAAGGCTTTTCCATTTACAAAATCCAAGTGGCCTACAATCAAGCAATCTTATCCAAGAAATCAATAATTGACAGTGAAATCCAAAATTCTTTGCATTATAAACTTGTCAAATTGCATTGATGTGATCGTGCATTACGTAAACATTACTATTTCTTCTTGGTGATCCATGAAATCTGAATATATGGTAACAAATTTAGACCACTTAATTAGGTAACAAAATAAAATGACATATTGTCCAAATGAGGAGGGATCATGTAAAAAAAAATTCTCATGTGAGAAAAAAGAATGAATCATGTCCATTAGATCTAAAAAAAATCAACGATTGATATTGAATCAAGCAACAACTAAAATGCAATCAAGCAACAACTAAAGCACAATCAAACAACATTGCAATCAAGCAACGACCTAAATACAATCAAGCAATGCTGTGAATGAAATCAAGTATCTTTCTCACTTTCTCACGTTAAGAGTTTTCTCACTGGATCTGCTCCTTTGTCCAAATTATGTCATATCTAATTCCTGTTATTAAGTGTCTGATTTAACGGAGTCGAATTGAGAAATGTTTTACTTAAGTTTAATTCATTAATAATGAGTTTAACTTTGAATTTTATGATAGAATACTTTGATATTCACTAATATGAACAGTATCTAAGCAATTTTTCTAAGTTTAGAAATTTGATTAAATATTATTATTTTTATTTAAAAAATCAAACTCATTATTTTCTTTTAAATATTATAGATAGTCATGATTTTATTATACTCATTATAACTTAAAGAATTAAAATATAAAATTAATAATTTTATATTTTATGCCAACTTATTAAACGAATTTGATTAATTATGAGACAAATACTATAAACAAACTTTACTAAACAAATTCAAATAAACTTTTATCAATCGAGAATCAAATTATTGGATTGATTTATATCCCTGTCCAGAATTCTAAATGGGGTTTCTACTATTATTATTATTATTATAGGTATAATATTCCAATCGTCATTTCGATCACTTCATGCTTGTCCATAATGATATATGCATAATGCTAAGTCTCACCACATATTTTGTCACGTTTACGTGTCCAAATTAATTAAATGTTGATCTTCTACTTTGTCTCTTTTATTTAATTTTTTGAGGTCTCCCAGTTGGATCACCAACATTTGCTATTGGTTGGTTTAGCCACAAATTATTTCTCTCATTTTTTGTCGTCTATTTTCAACTAATCAATAAATTAAACTCCATGTCTATGTGGCGGCAAATAAATAATCAACCTCAACATATAAGTCTCAAGCAATACCAAATTTCAAAGAATATAATATTTAACCAATGTTTAGTTGTAGGGACGGCATGTTTGTAATTCTTAAACATAGAAATTTATATTAAACTATTAAACATATTTTTCTTAAAGTTTGTCGAATCTGAATTGAGGTTTAATCGACCTCAGCTAGAGTTTATTTATCCTAATAAAAGTTTATAACATCCTAATTGGAATTTATTACATATCAATTATGACTCACTCATTCCAATTAGATTTATAAAAGTTCGATTAAGCTTCGTTTGATTAAACTTTTTTTATTTTAAAGAAAAAAAAACAAGGAACCAATTTGGAAAATTCTAGGTCGAAGGAATAGTTTCACAAAAATATGCTCCACATTTGGCTAAACAACTAGCAACAATATTTACATTTTTAAACATATGTCAAATATCGATCAAGAAATCTTCTTTTAACTCCTTTAATGTCTTAGTCATCTCTTGAGTGACAAAGCCACATCTCTGATCAATAATTTTCAACTTTCCTACCGCAGCAATACAACTCTTCTAGAGTACAAAAGAACTGGTCCTAATCCTTCTTGTAGGCACGATCCTAAACGGTAAAAAATTGCAATTACTTCTAATTTTCCCACCGTATTTGATTTGGGAATAGGTATTGCCATAGTAGCTCGAATACAACCCTTCTCATCTTTAATGATTGCAAGGATTCCAAAAGAGCCACCAGCCATATCATATCTAGCATCTAGATCCAATTGAAATGTTGGTCTTAAGATCATAGTAAGTATAATGTGCAGTAGAAATTTTTAGATCAAACTTGCACTCACAAACTGGTGGTTCTTGACCAGTTTGTGTTTCTGAAAACAGTTTGTCAGCAAGTAGAGATTTAAAATTTCAGTTCGAATATAATTCAACTCTAGAATGTGTTGAGTTTCAAAATACATGCAGAAAAGCAAAAGGCAGTAAAGAACAAGAATCTATATAGGTTCGGACAACACGTCCTACGTCCTCTCTTCAGACTTTGGACTGGAAATTCACTAAGCCTCCGTTACAGAATGGTCTCGCGATCTATCGCTAGCTGGTAGATGCCAGTGTCTACCAGTCTACTAGCTTACTCATCCAGGTCTCTGGTTCCTTTAGCTTCGTGATCACTGCAAAATTCGCAAATTAATTGCAAATATAGTGGCAAATAAATTTATAATATACCCAAAGATAGTCGAACCTATAGGAATTGTATAACGAAATCATCTCATATACTAATTATAGTTCTAAGATTTATTGTTTGAGTGAATCAGAAATTGGGTTTTGATTTTGGAAAATAAATATAATATACTGAATTTTAAAGGGATTTTAAAAGAAAATTAGAGAACACAGATTCTAGGGTAAATTAACAATCAATCAGAATACGTGCTAAATCAATCAACTCTACAAAGGTGGGAAATCAATTATAGTATCATAATTCATTGGTTAGGCAATTATAACTTAAGTTACTATCATGTGAATGTATAAACTTGATTGGCCTCAAGAACACAACTATAATCAACCTCAATAAATTATAAGATTAAATTCCATACAATTGATTACTCTTCCTTTTGAGACAGAAAACCAATTATATTCGATTCCTCTTTGTATTATTAATTTTCTCCTCTCGGTTTTTCAATTAACAACTGTGACTATAGAATCAACTTCATCTCTCGATCCATCATCATTTCTAAATTCTATCAATTAAATCAGGAATTGAAACTAGGCAATTTGAGTTGATTAATCTAGTATGCAAACATGATTAATTATACATAGCTCTAGAACCCGCAAGAGTTTCTAGCCACTTATCGCAGATAGAAATCCAAAACAAAATATATTATTAGCCTGCATAAAAGTAACTTACAATAAAAATATTTGAGTCATGAATCTCTAAAACTCTTCAAAAACTTGAATAATGACTAAACTAATGGCTGAATATTCAATTTCTCCAGAATTCTCTCTCAAAATTCAAGTACAACCTTATTTATAGAGGTAGAAGTGTATATTTTGGGATCTAGGACCAAAAATAAGATTTAACCATAAAAATCACGATTTTCCATCTCTGAAATTTGCGTCGGTCGACATGGAGCTGCATCAGTTAACACGGACTCTTCATGTCGATCTACTTCCCGGTCGATGCCACATCATCTTCGATCGTTCCACGTCGGTTGACACAGGCTTGCGTCGGTCGATGTGAAACCTTTTCTTCAGAAAATTCAATCTTCCTTTGCACCGATCGACATGATTCCATGTCGGTCAAAATAGAAACTCCTTCCACTCGACTTTTTCATCTCTTGGTCTTCTTTTTAGCCAAAAATCCTACAAAACATCACCAAAACAAGCATAATACCTCTTGAAAATTATTTATGCATGAAATAAGCCAATAAATACGACAAAATAATAGAAAGTAATAGAAAATAAGATAAATAAGTTAGTCAAATTACGAGATTATCAAACCCCCTAAACTTGGACGTTTGATTGTCCTCAATCAATAGGCAAGAAAGAAATCAAAAGATCATTCAATTAAAGTGCAATACCTCACAAGATTCATCACAATCAAGAATAAAAAATCCACCACACACAAATAATTTGAAAAAGACTGATAATCCATCAACTGTGAAAGAACTCACGGGGACTGTATCGCTCAACTCTCAAGTGTTTCAGATTAATTGAAAGCCCTCAACACATGTATGAAGAAAATTCTACCATAGATTTGCAAATTTTATAATTTCTCTACTTCTAGAATGCGCACAAAAGTATTGGATCAAAAAGGACTTTCATTCGATTGTAATGTAGGCTTTTTGTGACAAGGTACAAAAATTTGGTCAAGTGGCTAAAATTCATCAAGCTGGCCGACTCAACAAAATATAACCACTCTCTAGCATCATCACCTTATCTCCTCATATACATCAATACTCAACATTTTTTTTCTTTTTTCCTTCTTTTTTTTTCCTTCTCTTTTTTTCCCTAGCTCTCTTGAATCTCTTATGCCCTTTCCATAATTTGTACACATATTTGTTTTTTTTTTTTTTTCAGAGGCTTATGAGAATTCTAATTTCTTTTGAGCTATTTTAACACCCAACTTTGCATCAACCACTAATTTAACATTTCTTATCTCCAATTCATATCAATCTACCCCATTTAAACCACAACTCAAGACACGAGCGAAACTAACACATTCTTAAGCTCATAGAAAACGAAAGAATTGTAAAGGCTCAATGTGGCTAATTAGGGAAAATTAAATTGTGAAGGGACAATGTTTAGGATATTGGGATAACAAAGATGGCCTAATATCATCTCCTAAACTTGTGCGCACTATGCAGTCTCGAAATGGAAAATAAGCAAGTTTTAGAGAAATAAGAACATACATGAGAATCTCACATCAAATGAATATAATACTAAAAATCTCACACAAGGGTTTAAACTTTTCTTCCACAATCAATTTCAAATCAACTCAATCAGCATGCAAGTGCAAATTTCAAATCAATCCTATCATGCGGTATTCTTCATTCATAGGCAATTAACCACAATCACAATTGATCCAAGCTCAACTATGAATCCATTCTAATCGCACATTCTTGTTCAAGTTGTATCAAACTAAAAAATTTTCTCACAAAATAGCATAATTCCAAAAATTCTAGGCAGAAAATGTAAATGCAGAAAATGATTTAAATAAAAGATAGAATGTTATCTCTCTTGTCCACATCCCCAAACTTATTTCGAACTCAGATAGTAGAAAAAGTTTGAAAATCAGACAAGAGAGAGAACGATACCTGGTAGTTGATCTCAGACATCAATTTTTTATTCCCGGAGTCTTCAAAAATCGTGCGGGGTGAAATAAGGGCTGCTGGCACTCCGTGTCGCCCGACGTGGGTTTGTGTCGATCGATGTGGAGCCTTCTTGTCGACCCCTTTATTGAGTTGAAGTGCTTCACGTCGAGGTTTCTACATCGATCGATGCCATGCTGTATCGATAGAAATAGAGACTATTGTTCCCATTTTTTAGAAAACATAATAGAAACAAATAGCAAAAATGAAAATAACTTTGAATTTAAAACGAAAGCAATTAAAAATTTGGTTACCTTGCAATAAGAGCTTGATTTAGCGTCGCAGCTCGACGATACCTCAGATCACCATGCCCACGGGGGTCGGGTCCAGACTCTCCGTCCCTTGGCATTAACCATGTAGACTTTGCAGTCTTAGATAATGGTGGTGAACTCGGAAAGAGGAGGCTCAATTGGCAATTTCACCAACTCATTTTCGTGCTCCCACTCGATGGCAGCTGCTTCTTCTTCTTCAGATTATGTTTCTTTAACTTTTTCAGCAGTGGAGATCCGATTGCACTCCGCCTTCTTCTTGCTCTTGTCGATCATAAAGGTGATCTTCACATTAGATTGGAGCGTGATCTCGCCATACCGATTGTCGATCAGAGCAGCGCTAGTGTCAAGAAACTCACGCCCCAAGATCATGGGCATAGCTTCATCCTCCTTCATGTCAAGTACCACGAAATCTGCAGGGAAAATGAGATGGCCCACATGAATGAGCACATCCTCTAGTATACCTTTTGGGCGCGACATAGATCGGTCCGCCATCTGCAGTGTGATTATTGTGGGCCTCATCTCTCCAATGTTGAGACGTCTGAAGATCGAGTACGACATCATGCCAATATCACATAGTACTCTCTCACAGGTGTATCCCTTGATCCCAACTTGAATTGATAAGCATCCAGGATCGTTTCTCTTGATGGGTACTTGCTTTTGAAGTAGTAGGCTACACTACTCATGGATCTTGACTGTCTCGTTCTCCATGAACTACTTCTTTCCACTCATCAGTTTTCGGAGGTATTTCATGTTCCCCGGGATCTCCTTTAGTGCCTCAATTACTGGAATCTTGATGCTGACTTTTCTCAGATTCTCCACGTACTTAACAAACTTCAAATCTTCTTTCTGTTTGGCAAACCTCTGAGGGAAGGGTATCGTAGGAATATGATCTTCTTTTTCAGCAGAAGAATTGACTGGAACAACTCTCTGTGTTGACTGACTTACAGGCATGTCGATCAACATGATCTTCTGCATGTGTCAGTTGACGCGGGTTGCATCGATCGACATGCGCACTTTGGTCAACTTCTCCTGTGTCGGCTTGAACTCCACATCACTCAAATTTCCCTCGTGTCGGGCCTCTACATCAACCAACGCAGGATGTGTGTCAATCAAAACAGAGGCATCCCAAGCGGGATTCTCCTCCTCTTCACCCCGAAACTTGTCCGGAACCATCTCGGGACCTTTGTAACTCGCGCCAGACCTCAAGGTAATTGCCTTGCATTCTTTTTTATTCTTCAGATTCACCTCAGTAGTGCCCAAAAGCTGCCCTTGCTTATGCTGGACTCCAATAGTGTTGGCAATCTGACAAACTTTTGTTTCAATCATTTGAACATGCTTGCCAACTCGATCAATCTTTGTGTGCTCCCTAGCTACTTCCTGCTCTATCTTCCCAACTCGAATCCAAAGCTTTGATGAACTTGGCCAATATATCATCCATGCTCTCCATCTTCTTCTTAGTGATTTCTCCACTACGCACGTTGAAACCAGGTGGTGGGAACTCTCCTCCTTCCGGATTAGCATAAGAGAAGTCGGGGTGGTGTTTTGGAGGGTAGTGCTGATAGCCACCACTTCTTTGCTGATTTTGATATTGGTTTTGGTAGCCTCCTCGGTTCATGTAGTTGACATCAGCAACATGATCAACTTGAGCTGCAGCAACCACAGAAACATTGGAAGTTAGCTTTTCCATCTCCCCCTTGAGCTTTTCAATCTACACTTTGAGGGTGGCATCTGGTTCCTTCAATTGCCTTGACTTGAGGCCTCCTCGGATTTTATCACTTTTGAGTGTGCATGGCCATCTTCTTGAATAGCTCGAGAGGCTTGCCCGCTGATTTGCTCATCACGGAGCCTCCGATGGCATTGTCCACTGACTCTTGAGTCCTTTCATTTATCCTTTGGTAGAAAATGTGTGCCAGCTCCTCAGTATCAACTCCATGTCCGGGGCAACTCCTCAACAACTCATTAAATCTGCTTCAGGACTCAAACATGGACTTATCAATTTTATGATGGAACTGCAAAATTTCCATATTCTTTTAGATAATCACAGATGGTGGGAAGAATGTAGAGAGGAATTCTTCCCGGAGGTCATCCCATGTTCGAATGTTGCTACAGTCCAAAGCCGTAAACTAAGTTCGAGCTTGATCCCATAGTGAGAATGGAAACAAATGCAGATGGATCACATCGCGATTGACTCCGTTCTGCTTGACAGTATCACACACCTCCACGAACATTTTGAGGTGAGTGTAAGGGTCCTCCACTGCTCGGCCACCAAATTGGTTCTACTGAACCATCTGAATAAGACTGGTTTTAAGTTCAAAGTTATTAGCATTGATACCAATAACAAATCCCTCATTACCGGGCTGCGGTCTATACCTCCTCACCATGGCATTAGGATCCTCATCATTGGTGTCCTCTTTGAGCCTTCTTTCTCTTTCTTGCTCTCTTTATCTCCTTAGTGCTTCTGCCCTTTCAGCTTCCCTTTCTGCCATCAGCCGTTTGACCAACTCCCCCATCTGATTCACCTCTTGTAGCGATTTGAGTGTCCAGGTCCTCCAGAGGTGGCATGATTGGGTCATTGTGGGACAGATCCATCTCGGTGATTATGTTGTTTTTCTTTTTGTTGTGCCTTCTTCTGATGGTCGCTTCAATTTTTGGGTCAAAAACTTCGAGTGGTTTCCTTGAGCCCTCATGTTCATGCAAGACCTGAGAAAACAGACAAAATCTGACAGAATATAATTTGTGTCAACCGACACGACTGTGAGTCAACTGATGCAAAAACTTTTTTTGTGTCGATCAACGCGCACGTGCGTCGGTCGAAACAAAGCACAAAAATCAACACCAACACACGCACATGTACCAAAATTAAATAAAATAAAATAAACTCAATCCAATTAATCTTAAACACGTTAGTAACAGGATAAGATCGAACAATTCTTCGGCAACGACGCCAATTTGATCACTGCAAAATTCATAGATTAATTGCAAATACACTGGCAAATAAATTTATAATATACTCAAAGGTAGTCGAACCCAGAGGAATTGTATAACGAAATTATCTCATATACGAATTATGGTTCTAAGATTTATTATTTGAGTGAATTAGAAATTGGGTTTTGTTTTTGTAAAACAAAGATAATAATACTGAAATTTAAAGGGATTTTAAAGCAAATTAAAGAACACAGATTCTCGGGCAAATAATCAATCAGAATACATGCTAAATCAAACAACTCTACAAAGGTGGAAAATCAATTATAGTATCATAATTCCTTGGTTAGGCAATTATAAATTAAGTTACTATCATGATACTATATATGCTTGGTCGGCCTCAAGAACACAACAGTAATCAATCTCAATAAATTATCAGATTAAATTCCCTACAATTGATTACTCTTCCTTTTGAGACAGAAAACCATTTATATTCATTCCTCTTCGTATTATTAATTTTCTCCTCCCGGTCTTTCAATTAACAACTATGACTATAGAATCAACTTCATCTCTCGATCCATCATCAATTCTAAATTCTATCAATTAAATCAGGAATTGAAACCATGCAATTTGAGTTGATTAATCTAGCATGCAAACATGATCAATTATACATAGCTCTAGAACCTACAAGGGTTTCTTGCCACTTATCGCAGATAGAAATCCAAAACAAAATATATTATTAGCCTGCATAAAAGTAACTTACAATAAAAATATTTGAGTCTTCAATCTCTAAAACTCTTCAAAGACTTGAATAATGACTAAACTAATGGCTGAATATTCAATCTCTCCAGAATTCTCTCTCAAAATTCGACTACAGCCTTATTTATAAATCTAGAAGTGTATATTTTGGGATCTAGGACCAAAAATAAGATTTAAACAATAAAATCACGATTTCTTCATCTCTGAAATCTGTGTTGGTCGACATGGAGCTGCGTGTCGATCTCCTTCTCGGTCAATGCCACATCATCTTCGACCATTCCAAGTCGGTCGACACAGGCTTTCATCAGTCGACGTGGAACCTTTTCTTCAGCAAATTTGATCTTCGATTGTTCAATGTTGGTCGAAATTGAAACTCCTTCCACTTGACTTTTTCATCTTTTGATCCTCTTTTTAGCCCAAAATCCTACAAAACATCACCATAACAAGTAGGGTTGTAAATGAACCAATGTATTCGTGGGTTATTTGGATCTCGACTCGATAAAAGCTTGTTCAAGCTCATTTAGGGAAGCTCATTTATTAAATGAACCGAACTTGAGCATCATAATAGTCAACTCGTGAGCTCGTGAGCAAGCTCCTTAGCTAAAATTAGTAAGAAATATTAAATAATTAATTTTGTATTTTTATATTTTAATGATTTAAGAGTAATAATAATGATATATATTTCTAATAATGAAATTTTTTTTAATTTGAGCATGGATATAATATTAAATTTTGAATAAATAACTTTTTCTTTCAAAATAATAATGAATATTTTAAATATATTCTAAAATTAGAAAGTTTGTTTATGCTCGATTAAAATTTGATAAAGTTCATGAACTTCAAAGAATTCGATAAGAAAGTTCGAAGCTAGACTCAATACTAAACGAGTCGAACTTGAGCACAACACTACTCTGCTCGACTCAGTTCGATTACACCCCTAATAACAAGCATAATACCTCTTGAAAACTAGTTATGCATAAAATATGCTAATAAACTTGACAAAATAATAGGAAGTAATAGAAAATAAGATATATAAGTGAGTCAAATTACGGGCTTATCACTTTGCAGACTTGAAGTGTGGGCACACCACACGACCTTCTCCTCCAGATGTTGAGAGCTTCATAGTTTCTCCCGAACTGTCGAACTGGTTGGCTAGATGCACGTAATAATCACCGTTGGAGATCTGCAGTGACTGTTGTGTTCTTTCTTGGAGAGAAAGAACACTTATTAGATAACTTGAGCCTAGAAGCTACGAGTCTCACGTTCAAGAGATGATGCACGGTAGGCTGAGTGTTAGCCTTATTGATAGAAATGCTTCGAGTTTTCACTTGAGCAGAGTGTTGTTGCTATTTCAGGTTTTTATTTTTTCACCCTGAATACTTCATCTATTTATAGGCGAAGTAGAAGCATTTCAAAATTGTAGCCGTTTAGAGACATTAGAGTATCGTCCAATCTGAAGCGTATCTTTTCTTAAGAGAGCATGGCGCTTTTCCTGAAGTTCTGCACTTGCTGTCATTTTCTGACACAGGATGTCGACATTCTGCTTTTGTGTCAGAACAGCTCCGCCAGTCGAGGAATCCTTTCGATCAGTTTCTCTTAGTGATCAGCTTCAAACTGGAAGCTGGTCTCTTCTTTCTCTTCACACGATCCAAACTGGATTTTGGGTTTCCACCCAGTTTGTCTTGATCTACTTTGTCAGTTCCATTACAACTCGATATATAACCTAAAAAAACTATTAGGAACATTGTTAGACCCCTCTGTTGTAACTAATTCATAGTCATAGTTTGATATGTTTTAGTGCATCAAAGCTCTAGCAACTCAGTATCGAGTCGATTGTAAAAGTCTTGTACAAGAATTCATACACGAGTTGTAATAGAATTCGAAAGAAAAAGATCAAGGTTGCTGAAGGAGTCAGCAGACTTGATGAATTGCTGAAGATTGCGGAAAAGAAGAAAGGGCCAGCAATGCGGAGAAACGTTACAAGAATGCTGAAGGAGTAACTCCAGCAGAATCCGAAGGTCTTAGCTCAAACTGCTGAGATACCCCCCGCGTGCTAGCAGCAAGCAAACAACAATTAGAAATCAAGAGAAGATACAAAGTCGTAGATCAGACATATCCAAATCACAAGGAAACCCAACAAATCAGAGGATCGAATAATCATGATGCACAAAGGAGGTTTTTGAGCTACACCAAAAGATCCATTCTGACAGAGACGGCTACAGATTGATGCTACGCCAATCAGAGACGAGGAGACTTGAAGAGTCTCTTTCCACTACAGAAAAAGGAAGAACGCAGATATGCTAGCAATGCCTTTGAGTCTAACGGATAGGATTCAAACAGTCGTTTGAATTCTCACCTATAAATAGGTGTCATCCTTATTTGATTCAAAGGTTCGCGAAGTTCAATATTAAGAGAGAACAAAAAGGAGATGATATACACTCTCTACACTATTGTTAGGAAAATATTCCTTAATTTATATTGTAAATCTCCCTTTGGGATAAAATTGTAAAAGTTTTGTTGAATCAAAGCTTAATTAGTTTAGTCGATCATTGCTGAATTCTAGCATAGTCTAGAAACTCTCTTGTAATGTCCTGTTTAGGAAGTCTATCGAGTTGTAATAGATTAGAAGTGCTTGAGAAGATTGCTGAAGGATTCAACAAATTGAACGAAGAAAATCAGATTCCAAGCAACTTCAGAGATGCTAGAGATTTCAGCAGACAGATATGGCTGCTAAGGAGATAGCAGTCAAGTGCTAGAAGAATGATTGCTAAGGTGCTAGCAATCGTATGCTGAAAGGAGAGACTGCTAGGAGTTTTTACTCAGCAGTCAGCAGTAAAGATCTAGCAGAATGCTAAAGGAGATAGCATTCACTGTTTACTCAAGAGATTGCTAGAAGCTATAGCAATCAGGAGACAAGATATCTAGTAATAGCAGAATGCTGAAGGAGTCAGCATTCTCTAGTACTTAGCAGATTGCTAGAGGAGCTCAGCAACCAAAAGACTTAGCAGTTTGCTAGAAGAGCTCAGCAATCAAAAGACTTAGCAGAGTATTCCCAGCATTCTCCGATAGAATGCTAAGCAAGGAGATACTAAGCAAACACTTGCAAAGACGCCCGTTCTGACAAAAGGTACAACAAAGGATGATAAGCTTTACCGAAGTATGTAATAAAGCACTGTACACACCAGAACGGACGAAAAAACAAGTAAATCTTTTGGACAAGGAGGACCGTTGTGTCTAACGGGTCTGGAGATTCAAAGTTTGAATATCCAGTTATAAAAGAGAAATCCAAACAGAGAGAAGATAGACTGCTCACACTCGCAAAGATACTTAGTGAAAGAGATACCTTTTACAAAGTGAACAAAGCGAACAAAAGCAAAAGAGAGTAGTCAGTTGAGAGCTCTTAAAGAGAAGAATTCAAAGCTCTCAACAACCGTAGTGTCCCCCCCATTGAATATCTGACACTACATTGAAGAGATTCCTTGACTTTGCTTAAGAATCTAATAATTGGGATAACTTCCATAATAGGAAGCATCCAACAGTCACATCTCGGAAAAGAAATTGACTCCCACGGGCTATTGCCAAAACTAGGAAAGTTTGGATTGAACTATAAAGCTTCCATTGTAGTAAAGACAAGTTTTACGAAGGTGCGCCCTTGACTTAGCCGTAGCTGCCGACCGAGAAGATCCAAGTAACGGAGGATAGTCTTGTAGTGGCTGGCTCAAAAGCTCACCACCTGCTACAGGAGATAGGCAATTCCTTGTACTTGACCATATCTTTTTAGTGAAATTCTCAGTGTTCGACTGAGGAGTGGACGTAGATCTTTAAGGATCGAACCACTATAAATATTGTGTGTTCTTACTGTTTTATTGTTTTTACTGTTTGATTTAAAACCTAGCAACCTCAAGTTGCTAGAGTATATCTCTAAAACAATCTAACACCTACCTTGAGCTAAAACATTTGTGAAGAAGAAACTAAGTGCAAATTACTTTAATATTCCGCTGCATTTGCTAAGTAGCTTTAGGCTGCTTATCACGACTCTGATTCGGGACCAACAATTACGCGAACACATCCGAGCTAAGTTCTTGACTGAAGCTTTTCATAAGCTTTCATCTATAAAGCTCGAGAACTGTGAAGTTAAGCTTCCTAGGTTATTTTGGGATTATTTCTACTCTAGAAAGATTCTAGCAGTCACAATTGCCGTGCAAGCGTGATTCTTACGGGCAATGCCAACACAATGATAGGTTCCAGGAAGAACTATAAAACTCCCAGCAGTCGCCGTCCAAGGAGAAGGGAGGTTTGTCCTCACTCTACGGAGCGACACCGGTTGAAGATTGGAGATCGAGGTGCTTGAAGGTGCGCGCTGACCAAACGGAGGAGCTGCTTAATGTTAGAGATTAGGCCTGACATTGTACTCATTCTTTTAGTGAATTTTCAGTCGGAGGACTGAAGACGTAGAACAGTTGTTTGAACCACTGTAAAACCCTTGTGTCCTTACTGCTTTATTTCGTTATATTCTGCGCATACATATTTGAAACTCAACACATCAAGTGTTGTAGTATAAACTGCAATTTGGATTAACAGAATATTTGAGCTAAAACACATTTGATAAACACTTCCTAAGTCGAGACCTTAGCAAGATACATGCAAGATTAACTTAATACTTCCGCTGCATACAAAACACTCTGATCGGGGACCACCAAAAACTTTATAGGTTTATGCAAACTAAGTTAATCTAGAATCACTTCTAACTTGATTGTTTCTATACATTTCTTTAACAAATCAAAACAACAATTATGTAAGAATACTTCCTAACACTAAATATTTCTAACTCGTGCATATCCTCTAGTGCTCATCAAAAGTAATATTTTTAATGTCTACTTGACAAGAAGTTATAGTAGTTACTTCATTTTTACAATTCATTTTAACAATGTCGAAGCGTCAACCCCATACAATTGTGATTGTACCTTCACCTAGGTTAATGTTTACATCTGCTCCTACTTTTATTGTGAAGATAGCTTCAATTAGATATATATTTTTTTGGTGTAAAATCATACTCAAACGAGAGATTAGAATCGTTTAAATAGTAATTATGATAAAAACATCATTTTATAAAATATATATAGCATCATCTCTTTATCATTTTATAAGATATATAGGTATAAAATATTTATCTTATTAAAGATCCATATTAGATCGTCTGATTAATATCGGCCTCATGATTTACCGCCTACAAATTCATATTATTTTAATTTAACATATATTAGTAAGAACTGCAAAATTGAGAAGAAACCGAATTTGTGACCGTACCGAAATCGATGGCTCCAAACCGAAAGCTAAAAAACTTAATTTGGTAGGCCGGTTCTGGTCCATAATTTTTGTGAGTGGGAACCGTCTTAATCTTCAACGATTTTGAATTATTTATTTATTAATTTATTAAACGTTGTTTGAAATGAAAAGAACTAGCTAGTAGCTAGTCCTTACTCCTTAGCTTCATAGAGTCTTCCCAATATTGTATTTTTCTTCATTAATAAATTTAGCATATAAATGAGTTATATGTATGATATAAAATATAAATGTGTTTTTTGCGACAAGAATAATTTACAATTGTTCGAGGTATTTATTTATTAAATTGAATAAAATCTATTTTTACATAATAATCCACCACTTAATAATCCCAAAAGTGACATATAACATCATTTTTTGTTTTTCAAAATTTCTGTATGTCTTTTTTAATGGAATTGAGCATGAGGTTCAATGGCGGATATATGTGTAAATGTGGTGCATGGCTTGAGTCCTTTATTCCAAGAGTTTTTTAGTTTTAATAATAAAATGATATGATATTTTTATAAGATAATTTTTTTACTTAATGAATTATTAAAAAGAGGGGGGGGGGGGGTTGAGAATAAGAAGAGGGTGTGAACAGTATGAGGATCAAGAAAGATAAAAAATTATTTATATTTTAGTAATACATTTTTTAGATTTTTATAAAGTATTGACCTTAATTTTAGTGTATAAACTTTAATATATTTTATAATTAAATTTAGTGTATAAACTTTAATATATTTTATAATTATTATGAGATGATGTTTTTACTATGTGATTTTCTTTGTTAGGTAAAAAATGAAGGTAACCTCCCCAATAAATATTTTCGGATCTGTTGCTATTGAGGTTTATATATATATAAGAGAAAAATCAAGTGATTTCTTCTGAATATAAATTGAAACTTGATTCGTGGCAAGAGGAAAATGATCGTCCAATATAAAAATTTGATTTGTGCAAAAGGAAGAAGATTGTGAAGTACTAAGATATGTAATGGTTGTGAAATGAAGATTAAATATAAATGAATTGCGCAAACTGTATTAGTTTTTTCCTCTCTTAATGATTCGAATCAAATCTTCTATTCCTTAATTGGTTTATTTAATATCATTCTATCATATTTATTTATTTTAACATGGTTATTATTGGTCTCAAAAGTAACAAATAATATCTTAAATGTCAAAATATGAGAGTGCATAAAATAATGCTAAGTAAAAGTGTAATAAGCTCGTAACTGTACTTATTTATTAATGTTTTTCTCTTTTATTTTATGCAATTTATGTTAGTTTCTTAGTGTATTTTGTGCATGACCCAATAATACAGTTTTAGAATCTGGATTACATAACTTTCAAATTTTAAGTGAAGTGGAGATGATACGGATTAAAACTGAGTGTCAGCTCTCAGTTTTCAAGCCTAATAATTGCTCTAAGTTAATCTTCTCAAAGATTGGTGTAATCAAATTTGAAGAAGAAGTGGAAGCGGATTAAAACTGAGTTCCAACTCTAAGTTTTCAGTTTTCGTTTACCTCTAAGTTTCCAGTTTCGAGGTCCCATACTTAGTCATTTTTCATATAAGTGGTATTTGCGACAAAATTGAGAAACTGACTTTCGAAAACTAAGTTTTGGTTTTCAGGTGTTAGACTTCGTTGAAGGAAGGATGGAGACTTAAACTGAGTTCAAACTCTCGATTTAGAAACTGAAACTTTCGTGAAACTCAGTTTTCAGTTCAAGGGGCGGGACAATTCAAAATTCAAATGTTGACTTATCCAGTACGTCGTACTAAATGAGGAGCAGTTGAGGCTCAACCCGGATGCGACACGTGGCAACTCCGCTCCCCCACGTCAAATCATGTCTGACCTAGTCCAACCGTCACCTATCTCATCCCTTGATCAAATATTGTTGACTCAATCCAAGCCGTCCAAATTGAGTTTTCAAATACTATAAATAGGTAAGTTATTTCCGGCGGTTATACTTTTCGATTCTTGCCATTTCTGTTCAATCATCAATTTTCACCAACCCTCAAACATTCCTTCGTGTATTCAAGGCACTTCGACAAACATTCCCCTCATTACTCCGAATCATTTGCAATCAACATTCCAAAATGTGTAAGTGCCGAGAACCCAAAATAGTCCACTTCAACCTCTGGCCGAGATGAAACTCTCTCCGTTGATCATTACCTTCCGTATTCTAAGGTGTTGAAACTCTTCAAGGATGATCCTGAGAAGTTAACTCCAGAGTAGAAAAGGGCTGCTCAAGTGAATAAGGAGAAGATTATGTTCACGGAGCAAATCACCAACATCTGTGCTGACTGCGTCTGAGTCAGAAACTTAGGAACGACGAGTTGGTTTACTTCCTTGTGGCCAGACCGAAGAGGTTTTACCTTTATATGGTTGCGGAATTTTACGCTAATGCAGTCGTGGCAACTGATGCAAAGTCATTCAACACTTCAGTGGCGGGTACGCCGATAAGGGTTAACCCCAGGCTACTCGGTCAAGTGTTCTATCTTCACAATGATGGTGTTCAGATCCACACCTATCTGCAAGGTGGTGGTAACCATCAAGCACGTAAGCACATGGAGAGTCATTGGGCCAAGTGGAAGAAAGAATCGATCAAGCACGAGTGGAATATGAACCACAAGACCAATGAACTCAATTCCTTCTACAAGTTCTTGGCCGTCATCGCGATACGAATGTTGCAGTGTGATGTTGGGTCATTTTCTGTGATGGACAGGAAGAAGTATTCCATGCTGATGGCACCAGATGACAAGGTTCATGGGAACTGGGCAGAATTTGTCTTTGAAAGATTGTTGGAGAATGCTCAGAGGAAGATCACCATACCGGATAAGGGCACTTTTCCCACAGGATTAGGCTTTGGTCTGAAAGTAACTTATTTGATTGAGAAGTTGGTGGAAGTGGTGGATGACAGAGAAATGCTCATTCCAACTGACTTTGTGCCTCCAAGGCATGATCTGGATGAGAGCAGTGGTGATGAAGGTGATGAGGAAGAATGTGCTGATGAGGAGATAGAGTCTGATAATGAGAGGGAGGAAAGCTTCCACAAAGCGATGGAAGATCTCCCCCAACTGACAAATCTTGGGGAGGAAGCAAGCAGGCCTCTCAAGAGGCTGAGAAAGAAGTACCAAGCTGAGAAAGAACCTAGTCAGGAAAAGGGGACAAGGTTTGAGGGAGTCAGCATCCCCGTCATTGTTAAGAAAAAGATAACTCCTACCACGAGGCATCCCAAGCAAACCCTGAAAGAAGGATAGAGGGTGGTTGTTGAGAAGGGAAGTAAAAAGTTGAGGGATGAGGAGCGACACAGGAAGCAAGAGAAAAGGAAAGGAATTTGCTCTGGAAAGAAAGAAAGAAGAAGAAAGGCGGATGACATGGGGGATGGTACCTTTTGAGCCGACTGTTATCTATACTGAGATGCCCATGGTCCATCGTGCTACAGTTCCTTATCAAGCTCCTATTTCAACTCCCTCTACATCCTCCTTGCTCACCGAGATGTAGACTTATGTCCAAACCTAGATGGAAACTATAGGGCAGGAGAATCTGGAGATCAAGGCGAGGCTAGATGAAAAGGACAAAAGGGATGCTCAAACTATTGAATTCGTCTCTTCTATAGAGCATACAGTTGCTACCCTTTTCAATGTTGTCAAAAAGGGGGAAGAAGACCAGAGAAAGGAGAAGGAAGACAGGAAGAGGGAAGAATCAGAGAGGCTGAAAAGGGAGGAGGCTCACTACAAGGCATTGATGGTGTTGGCAAAAAAACTTGCTCATTCTAAGTCAACTTCATCATCAAAGCAACCTCCTCCGTGAGTTTTTGTTGTCCGGAACTTACTTTTGATCTTTTTCAGTTTTGTACTTGTAATCTCTCATCTAATGAAAATTGAAAAGTGATTTGAAGACAATCGCTCATTCTCTCTCTCTCTCTCTCTCTCTCTCTCCCCCTCATTGCTTTATTTAACTTGGCTGAAATCATATTTTCCAGTGTGATCAACAAATTTTATTTTTCTCCATTTGGATTAATCGAGGAATATCTCTCCAATTCAGGGGAATATCAAATAAAGTATGCCAGTTAAAGGAGTCGTGTTCTGAGTAGTGTTAATTAGTTTTCACAACATCAAAAAGGGGTAAATTTTTAGAAATTGAGTTTTAGTTTATCCCTTAATTTGATGTTTTGATGAGTCAAAACTTACTTTAGTTGTAAGTTTCTAGTATGGTCCTTAATGTAATCCTTGTATAGGATCTGTTGAGATGTAATAGATTAGAAACTGAAGATGAAGATCGAGCAGACAGAGTTTTAATCCCTAAGGAAGAAATCAGAGATATCCAAGCTCGATGATAGAATCAAGTTTTGGTACTTACAGCGAAGATGCCATGAAACTTGAAACGATGAAGACTAAGTTCCGTGCTTGAAACTTAGATTGTCCAGAAACTCAGTTTCTAGAAACTGAGTTTTTCCTGAAGAAGAGAGGAAACTTAAACTGACTTTGGAAATGACAGTTTTCAGTTTCAGATTTCAAGAGCATGTGAAATACAAGAAGACACAAGGAATCCGAAGTCAGACTCGAGATATCTCCAAGTGGTGTCAAAAGTCAGTACGAGGAAACTCAAACTTAGACTCCTCAGATTGAAAATTAGTCTGACAAGAGCAGGTAGAAAGTACACTGCCAAAGTCAAAAGTAGGTTGCAGAGCAGAGCAGAAGAATGGCTATGATTGGACGACCCAATCTTTGTCTCTAATGGCTGGATCTCATAGTCTAACGGACAGAATTCAAATTATCGTCCAACCCAGCCTATAAATAGGTCAACACTTCAACATAATCATTATCTAGAATCTTGCGTAAAATTGAGCCGAAACTTTATCAAACTTTCTACTGAAAAGTTCTTTGCATTTTGTGTTATCTGAACACGAGAGTTAAGTCTTTCAACTTAAGTTATTCCATCCGGGCATCTGTCTAAGTGCACGAGGCTAAAGCACTCAAGCTTAGCTACCATACTCGGTGATTATTACTTCTCAAGTAATAATCATAGCAATCAATTTCCTACTCTGGGAATCCGATTATCACAAGCTTAGCCAACCATCCTTAGTTCTGAGAAGAACATGTAAACATCCAACCATCTAGTTTGAAGGCTGCGGGGTGCGTCCTCACTTCAACTTGAAGAAAAAACAAACTACAAGGAGTTTTTGGGCGAGTGACGTTAGCAGATCGAAGAATAGAGGTTTCCGACGGGCTAACCATAGATTATGAGAAGGCTTGTAAATTTGTGACTTAGTGGATTCCCAATTAAGTTCGGAGAATGGACGTAGAACTTTGTTTCCGAACCACTATAATATCCTGTGTCATTTACAATTTTTTTAAGTTTCTGTATTCTGAACTTACTTGCTTATTTAAAACCTTCAATACTTGGCTAATTATTGAAGTGTATATTTGAACTTACTTAAAACTTATTTCGCGCATAAATTGAAGTGCAAGATATTTAATCTTTTGTTGCTTATATTTACCCTCTGATTTCGAGACTAACAACCTTCACATGAGTTATAGCTATTGTGAAATAAGTGAGGTCACCCACGTGTTGGTCCCAAATCAGAGATGTTTTGTATGCAACGAAAGTATTAAAATGATTTGCACTTCTAAAAACTGAAAATTAGTTTTCAGTTTTTAGTTTCCGAAAATTCAGTTTAGCTCAGACTTAGTTTAAGTTTAAGTTTCAAGAATACACTTTAATACTTAGAAAGTATTGAGGGTTTCAAATTAGCTTGAAAACTAAAATATGCAGAAAACATAAATAAAGTAATAAAGAGACACAAGATATTTTATAGTTGTTCGGAGCCTTAAGTCCTACGTCCATCCTTCGGAATTTTATCTGGAAATTCACCAAGGATTAGATTACAAGACTTCCCACGATCTATAGCTAGCTCATTGTAATCCTCTGTCCTTTGGCCTGCTAGTGCACTCGCCCAGAAAATCCCTGATGTTTGTTTCCTTCTTCAGCTTGAAGTGAGGATGCACCTCGCAGTCTTCAGAACTGGAATGGGTTGGATGTTTACTATTCTTCCTCAAACGATGTTGCTTGGCAAAGCCCGTCTGAATCAATCTTTCGTACTGGAAAACTGACTGTTGAGTTTATTAATTGAAAAGTAACAAACACCAAGAAAGTTGCTTAAGTTTGAAAATTTTGGGCCTCGTGAACTTAGATAGATACATGGAAAGTATAACTTAAGCAAAGATGCTTAGCCTCGTGTTTAGACACAAAATTTCAGAGACCAGATTCAAGGAACTCTGTATCAAACTTGGTCTATTAGAATTGATGAAGTTCTTGTTGAAGAGGGATGATGCTGAATAAAACTGAGTCCAAACTCTCAGTTTTCAGAAATTTGATGCGCCAAGAAGACATCTCCCAAGGCATCCGAAGAAGCAGAAACATACCTTCATTCAAGCTCCAAACTGACTTGATGAAGAGAAACCAAGTTTTGATTTTCATACTTAGAAGAGTTCTGAAGGACGGATGCGGAATTAAACTGAGTTCCAACTCTCAGTTTAGGAACTGACTCTTAGTCAGTCTGGAATTTCGAAAGGAGGGATTTCGAATTCCAAAGAAAATTGTTACAGTTACATCTCTATTAATGTGTATCTTGCATCGATGAATCAAATTTTGACACGTGGAATAACGCTCCTACCCATGTCGCTCCAGTCAAGTCTGAAACGCGCATCGCGAGTCAACGTATCTTAATCGTCGCCGAAGATCACAAATCCAAAAGGTCACAAAGTAGATCTATGGAAGTGACACTGTTTCGGTCAGTATGCTAAATAAGATGAACACCAACTTTTAAGATCAACTAGAGACACTGGCTGCCAGAATTGAACAACGACATGCTGAATTAGAGGAGAACTTGTCTTCTATTAAAGCTACTGTCTCAACCCTTCTAGACATTGTCACAAAATGGGAAGAAGAAAGATAGAAAGATAAGGAAGCTGAAGAAAGAAGGCGGTAGGAACAAACTGTCATCTTAATATATATTGTCTGATTAGGGGGAAAGTCTTTGTCAGAATTGAGGAAACGTATATTGAGTAGGGTCGTTGTAAACTCAGTATACCTTGCTTCTTATCTTTCTTTACAAGTGGTTTTGACAATATCAAAAAGGGGGAAATTGTTGGAAGCATATACTTAGACTCCCTCTACCTTTAAAGAATGAGCATTTCAAAAGATATCGAAGCTTAATCAGACTCAGACATTCAAACATGCCCAAGTCAGTACGAGGTTATCCAATTTGGGATCCCTCGGGCTAAAAAGAAGTCTGATATAAAGTTAGTGTAACATACACTGACGCTGCAGAGCAGAGGAGAAAGGAGACCTAAGGCATGGGCTACGACTTGACAATATAATCCAAGAGTCTAACGTCTGGATTTATGAGTGTAACGTATAGAATTTGAAATTTCCATAGGTCTTCCCCTATATAAAGGCCTACCTTCAACCTTAAAAGGTTACGAAATATGAATTATCTTCATTCGACAAAAGTGCATTCTTTCAGGCCATCTCAAGTCTCGTGTTTTCTAACACGAGACTTGAGTCTCCGGACCAAGTTACCCACCGTGCCAACTTCTCCTAGCATAAGGCTGAAGCTCTTCTTGGTGAATTTATCTTTCTGAGATATATTCATAACAGTCAGTTTCCTTGTGTGGGATTCTGATTCTCATGGGCGTATGCCAACCACCTAAGTTCTGGGGGAAGAACAAGTAAACATCCAACCACCGGGAAGGAGGCTTCGGGGTGCGTCCCCACTTCAACCTGAAGATTGAGTCTATAAGGAGTTCCTAGGCAAGTGCCACAACTGGCCGGAAGACGGAGGTGCAATCGGACTGTGTATAGATCGTAAGGAGGCTTGTATTAACTTAGTGAATTATCTAGACCTTGGGTGTGAAGAGTGGATGTAGGATATTGAGATCCGAACCACTATAAGTCCTGTGTGTTCTTTATAGATTTCTTTACTTACTGCTCTGTTTTTCTGTTTCATAAACTGACCTTGAAACCTTCAATACTTCTAAATATTGAAGAGTATATACTGTGAAGTTGTCTTAACCAAGAAAAGACTAAGCTTAAGTTTTTTAAACACACAAAACTGACTATACTCTGTTTTAGTTGAACAAGTGCAACTGTCTACTTACTTCCACTGGATACACATTTCTTTCCGCAACACAATTTTGCACTCTGACTTTGGGACCAAAAAGTGGTATCACACGCAAGGTTCTAACAAACTAAGGTTGTGTTGAGTCACTTAGGACCATATCTTGTTGGGAAATTATTCCTAAAATCACCCTTAGAATTTATTTGTAAAAAGGTTTTGTTGGATCAAACCTTAGCGATTGGTCGATCATTTGCTGAATTCTAGACAGTCTAGCATATCTTGTAACGTCCTGTATAGGTTATAAATTGAGTTGTAATAGATTAGCCTGCTAGAGGATTTCCTAGCAGATATCGAAGGACAGCGTTTGCTAGAAGACATGCGCTAGCAAAATGCTAAGGCTTTAGCATTTACTAACGCTCAACAAACCTATAAAGATGCTAGCAGAACAGACGTCAAAGGATCGAGTGTCAACGGAAACATTCAGCAAACCAAGACAAATAGCAGATCGCTAATGAACATTAGCAGAGCAGAATGTCAAAGGCTGAAGCTATACTGCCGTTCTGACAAAAAGCACACACAAAGGACGAGACTTTCCCGAAGTAGCTCGGAAAGTACAGATCAACATCAAAAAGGGACTGAACAAGTCTTATCACTCTCGGACAAAAGAAACGTTGTGTCTAACGGATATGGAGATTCAAGATTTGAATCTCCACCTATAAAAGGAAGTCCAAAAGAGAGAATCGACGACTACTACTGCTTTAATCACTACAGACATTCGCAAGCATTCAAGTGAGAGATTCCTTTGACAAAGCGAACAAAGTAAAAGTAGTCAGTTGAGAGCCGTGATAAAGAGTATTCAAAGCTCTCAACAACCTGAAGTGTCGTTCATTGATTTACTGACACTCTATTGAAGAGATTCTTGATTGCACTCAAGAATCTTCAATTATTCGGATACCTTTCTTTTCAGAAAGAATCCATCAGTCGAACACCTGAAAAGGTCTAGACTAAGACGGGCGTTTAGCCGTATTCAAGGAAAGTCAGGAAGTAACTATAAAACTCCAAAGTAGGAAAGGCAGGTGTTTTGAAGGTGTGCCCTTGACTCAGCCAAATCTACATTTGAGGAGTTCAGGTTATCGGAGGATAGCAGTCAAGTAGCCAGGCCGAAAGCTCACTGCCTACTTAACTGTAAAAGGCGAATCCTTGTAATCTGTATACTTACCTAGTGAATTCTTAGCGTTTCGGCTAAGGAGTGGACGTAGATCTTTTTGGATCGAACCACTATAAATACTGTGTTCTTTTACTGTTACATTGCTCATTCGATTTAAAACCTAGCAATCATATTGCTAGTGTATAACTGTGAAGAAACCTTAATCTATCTCTGAGCTTAACTAAAATTTAAAAAGAAAAACATAAAGTGTAAGTGACGATTATTTATTCCACTGCATTTCGTGTTTCTCTCTAAGCACGGCGACTCTGATATTTAAGGACCAACAAGTGGTATCAGAGCAGGAGGTTGAAAAACCGACTGCTTCTGAGTCGCTTAAGACCAGATCTGTATTTTCCTTGCACTTTTACTTGTTTCTCTGTGTTTCGCTTGTCTAGCTCAGAAGACAAGATGTTGAACCATTCGCTTGGGAAGTATGACAGAGAGAACTTTACTTCATGGAAGAAGCTTGCTCTCATACAACTTTAGAGTATACATCCTGAGATGGCGGATGTATTGGTAAGAGGTCCTATCAAAATCATGAAAGCTAACACTTTTATAGGACATGATATTGCTGAAGATGCTACTGAAGGAGAACCAAGGGCTCCAAGACCCTTGAGACCTGATATGGTCCCAAAACCTTTTGAGGAATACACAAGTGCAGATAAGAAGAGAGCTCAACTAGAGCATGTGGCAAAGAAACTAATCCTAGATTCCCTACCAAAGCTGATGAAAGACAAAGCGCTTGATTTTGACACTGCTAAGGAAATGTGGGAATACGTGAGCAATTTCTCCAAGGAGACAGACCAAATGAAACGCAACAAACTACAAGTAGTTGTAGATAAATATGAATCTTTTTCAATGCTTGCAGGAGAATCCATACAAGCTATGGAGGAGCGTTTCAACACGATTATTGGGTAACTCATCAATCTCGGAAAGAAATATGATAATGGAGAAATGAACCACAAGATCATCTCCAAGTTGTACGCTAGAGATGACTGGTTCGTTAAAATGACCAGTCTGAGTGAAAAAGACCTCAACAACATGACTACATCTGAGGTATTCGCTCAACTTAAATCTCATGAATTTATAATACAACAGTCAAAAAGGAATGAAGCAGCCATAGCACAAGCATCATCTACATCCGCTGCTGGCTCCGAGGATATAGCATATTTTGCTAAGAAAGATTTCAACAAGTTTAAGTTGAAAAAGCCCTACCATAATCAAGAAAGATCCACTCCAGCAACACCAACTAAGGAGGTCCCTACAACCTCGAGTCCCCAGCCTGTCGATCTAAAGATCAGCGAGTTGGAAGAGCAAATGAAAAGGCTCCAGAAGTTGATGATGGAAGCTAAGGCCGAGAAGGAAACCAAGGATACTCAGCCGTCATCCTCATTTGCCCGCTCAGCAGAGCGAAAGATTAGGACCTGCTTCGAGTGTGGCTCTACTGACTACTTGAAGCATGATTGTCCGAAAGTTAGCAAGGAAGAGAGAGAGCGCTTAAAGGAAAGATTTGAAAGACGTGCTGTTAAAGCAGGCAAAAGGGCGCTCCTGACAAGAACAGAAGCACAGGATATCCCTGAAAATAATGAAGAATACTATCTCTCTTCTGAGGAAGACGATGAGGAGGCCATGCTCGTTCTGATGGCAAATATTGTGGATGATCAGTTTGCTGATGCAGATGAGAACCAGGATGCTAAAACGTCTCTAGCAGCCGAAGACAACGAGGTAATTTCAGTAAGCATTCCTAGTTTTGCAACTATAGAAGAGTCAGAGGAATTCACCTTAGATTCTGAGGAAGACTATCTCACAAAGCTAAGTGTATAATTCTCAAAAATGTATGAAATTAAAAATGCAATCGTTGGGGAGAATGCTTCACTAAAACTCAAACTTACAGATTTGACCGAGGAAGTCGAAAGACTAAGGTCTGAAAGTGAAGATTTTTCAAAGCTTAAGGCAAAATTCTCCGAATTATTGACAAATTTTCATAATCTTGAAAAGGAGAACCTTACTCTGAAAAATAGACCCCAAGAAAGATGCATTTGCAATTACACATCCAGCAAGGCAGTACTCAATGCCATTGTAAGCCAACAGAGAAATCACAATGATCGCTCTGGTTTAGGCCTTGGATATTCGGATAAAGCAACCACTTCTAAGGAGAAACCAATTTTATTCGTTTCTGCTGGATTGATAAATGCTGAAAAGAAGAAAGGATTTGTCATTGCTGAATCATCTAATGCTAAGCCAAGTGCTAAACAAAAGAATGAACGTTTGCAAAATACGCCTGTAAGATCTCAGCAGAGGTCTCCCGCAGAGACTACTAAGTATTCGTCTGCTAGACCTCAGCAGAGGAACACGAGAGTGAATGCTATGCACAAGTCTGCTAAGCCTCAGCAGAGGAACAACAGAACAAATACTAAGTATGTGTCAGCTTAACCTCAGCAAAATCCGAGAGCATATACTAGTTCGTATTCAGCAAAACCAAGGTATGCTGCGCGTTATGTTCCAAACGCAAGAACAGCTAAACCTACCTTTCACCACAGAACGCAATATCGGTATAATGCTGAAAAGCCGATATATCATAAAAACATGCTACATAGGAGGAACACCTATGTAAGACCCGAGCCCAATTCATTTATATTTTCAAGGGCAAGGAAGGTCAAACACACTACCACACCAAGATATAAACATGTCAAACATGTTAAGCCAAACATTGAAGCAAGGGTAAATAGTGAAATCAAGAAGGAAATCTTGAAAGTTACTAAAATGTGGGTTCTAAAAGGAACAATGATCACCGCTAATCCTGTAGGACCCGACGCTAAACGGGTACCTAAATCAACTTAATTATTTGTGTTGCAGGAACAGGATCCAAAAGCTCATACTACTTCAAGTATATCAAACGAGTGGATCCTTGATAGCAGATGTTCAGCGCACATGACAGGAAATGAGAATCTGTTCTCCGACTTGCAAAAATTTCTATATGGATCAAGAGTCAAGTTTGGAGATAACAGCGAAGGCAAAGTTGTGGGAAGGGGATGCATAGAGAGCAATGGGCTGAGGATAGTCAATGTAGCCCTCGTCTCCAACCTTAAACACAATCTGCTAAGCATTAGCCAACTTTGCGAAAATGGGTACACTGTCTCATTTGTCAATACAGGTTGTACTATTGCTGACAATGTTACAGGGGAAGTGAAACTTCGAGGCATCCGAAAGGGTGGCCTGTATGTTGTTGACTGGGAAAGTGGTCAGCAACACTCTTGCTTCCTGACCCTGAACAAAGAGGAGACAACATGGCTATGGCACAAGAGGTTCAATCATTTAAACTTCAAAACCATTAATTACCTTGCCAAAAATAAGCTTGTTGTAGGTCTGCCCAATGAAACATTTCGCAAAGAAGGTATATGCAAAGCTTGCCAACAACGGAAGCAGACCAAATCATCCTTTAAGTCAAATCCTGAGAAAGAAACATCACAGAGGATACTAGAATTACTTCATATGGATCTCTTCGGTCCCGTCACTCCACCCACTGTAAGTAAACGTTTATATACACTTGTGGTGGTTGATGATTTTTCCAGGTATACATGGGTACAACTTTTAAAGACCAAGGATGAGGTGAAACTTATCCTACCGGAGCTGATTCTCAAGGAGCAGAATAATAAAGAAGTGACTGTAAAGAGAATTCGTTCTGACAATGGAACAGAGTTCTGTAATGGAGTACTAATGGATTTCTGTGCTGAAGCTGGAATATCACACGAAAGATCTACAGCAAGAACTCCTCAGCAGAATGGTTTAGTAGAAAGAAGGAATCAGACGTTGAAGGAAGTCGTTCGTTTGATGTTAGCTGATTCCAAACTACCTGCTAAGTACTGGGGGGAAGCAGTCATGATGGCATGTTATACACAGAATAGGAGTGCTATCAATGGCAGATTCAATCAAACTCTCTACAAAGTGTACAACGGTCGTAAGCCCTCTATAACTCATCTCGGTGCATTCGGTTCTACATGTTATATTCACAATAACGGAAAATCTAAACTCAATACTTTCTCACCTAAGTCAGATGAGGGTGTACTTCTTGGTTATGGACACCCCACTCACAAGGGTTATAGAGTATTGAACAAGACTACCGGTATTGTGGAAATAACATGCAATGTTATTTTTGATGAGTCTACTTTAGTGCGCAGAGAAAACAAAAGAAAAGAGGATAGCAATCATGAGACTAATGATGTCAATGATCAAACATTTTTAAATTCTTTCGAGAATATGCGTGTTGATCCGACTAAGTCTATGAATGACTGCAATCCGAAGCAGACGCACTCAGCAGGGGACCAAACTACAGACCAGGCCGGTGATGCAAGTGATCATGCTGAGGCCACATCTACCAACATTCTTGTTGAATCAGACATTCTAGAGATGCTTAATGATGAAGAAGAGGAGACAGCAAGAGATATTCCTTTTGGGGAAGGCATGGCTACTAATGAAGATCTTGGCAGAGGCGCTGCTGAGATTCCAGCTGCTAAAAGAATTGCTGTAGAGAATCCCGTCCCAAGAAATCCTGCAGCAGATATTCTTGTTGAAGTCAATCCAGATGCTGAGCACCAGGAGGGTGCTTTGGGGAACAATGTACAAGAAAATGGTCACGCAGGGGAAGGAAATGTGGCCAGACCAATCAGACCAACATGGTTGCGCTCCAATCCTCTTGAAGATATCATAGGAGATGTCAATGACCCCATGATGACGAGACAAGGGAACACTATGCTGGCTTGTTATATCTCCAGCGAAGAACCCAAAAAGATCGAAGAAGCACTGCTAGATCTGGATTTGGTGAACGCTATGCATGAAGAGCTTGCTGAATTCACACGAAACAATGTGTGGGAACTGGTAGATAGACCAGAACATCAAAGCGTTATAGGCACTAAATGGGTGTTCAAAAACAAGAAGGATGAGTCAGGCCTAGTCGTCAGAAATAAGGCACGTCTCGTAGCTAAAGGCTATAGGCAATGCGAAGGAATAGACTATGACGAAACATTTGCTCTAGTAGCTAGACTTGAAGCAATTCGCTTATTTCTCGCGTATGCTGCTTATCATGAGTTCGATGTGATGCAAATGGATGTAAAAAGTGCCTTTTTGAATGGTGAGCTCAAGGAAGAAGTTTACGTTGAGCAACCACCAGGCTTTGAGCATGGTAATCAAGTGTACAGGCTCAAGAAAGCTCTATATGGATTGAAGCAAGCACCAAGGGCCTGGTTTGGAACACTATCCAAGTTCCTGCTGAAAAATGGTTTTCAGAAAGGGAGGATTGATCAGACTCTCTTTCGCATTGAAGATGAAGGAAGTATTTTGCTGGTGCAAATATACGTCGATGATATCATTTTTGGCTCAAAGAACCAAGGATTATGTGATAAATTTTCAGAGCTCATGACCAACAATTTCCAAATGAGTATGATGGGAAAGATGTCTTATTTTCTTGGGTTGCAAGTTCAACAATCCAGCGAAGGAATTTTCATCCATCAGAAGAAGTATACTCGCGATTTGATTGCGAAATACTGTCATGAAAAGATGAAGAGTCTAAGGATCCCTATAAGCACGACGTGCATTGCTGCGCCCGAGAAGGAAGGAGATGCTGTGAATCCAACTCTCTACAGAGGCATTATTGGTTCACTGCTATATCTCACCGCTAGCAGACCAGATATATCCTTCGCCGTCGGATTATGTGCTAGATACCAAGCAAATCCAAAGAAGACTCACTTGGATACTACTAAACGCATTGTGCGATATTTGAAGTGCACAGAGGGTCTAGGAATCTGGTATCCTAGAGCAGACAGTCTTGCTCTAAGTGGATATTCGGACTCAGATTTCGGAGGATGTAAAATTAACAGGAAAAGCACGAACGGTACTTGTCAATTTTTGGGACACAAGTTAATTAGCTGGTTCAGCAAAAAGCAGCACTCTGTCGCTACATTCACTTCTGAAGCAGAGTATGTAGCCGCTGCTAGCTGTTGTTCGCAAATCTTATGAATAAGGCAACAATTACAAGACTATGGGATTTCTCCCGAATGTGTGCCTATTTACTGCGACAACAATAGTGCCATGTGCATTACCAAGAATCCGGTCTATCATTCCAGGACCAAGCACATTGATATCCGACATCACTTCATTCGTGATCATCAGGAGAAAAAGGATATCGATGTCCGGTACATATGCACTGAAGATCAGATAGCAGACATATTTACAAAATCGTTGGCCGAATCCAGATTCATGGAGTTATGCATCAAGTTGGGTCTCATGGAATTGGAAGAGACCTTGGATGAATGAAATGCCACCTTCATTCTTTCTGGACTTCTTGGTTTTCTTGAAGATGCTAAACATATTATCTGGATGCTGATTTCAAATTGTTATTGAAATTATGTGCTAGAGTATGGCACTTATTATTATTATTACTTCAAGAAGAGGCTGCTGAGCAGATGTCTCCACATACTCAGCAGATAAAATACACAATAGCAGTTAATATGTAATGACTATCACTTATTGCTAGCACATCATTATGAAGGTGTACTGTGCAGTCTCACTTTGTGGATATGGCAAATGGAAGTTCAAACGTATATCATATGAAGTTCAACGAGAAAAGATGACTGCTGTTCATTAATATTTGATAACGATGCTTACAAAACGACAACAAAGGAAATACTAATCTACTCTATAGAAGAATAAAAGTCGGAGTCACGGAGGTGAGCTGGTCCCTCGGCTAGCTCAGGGAAGGTCTGCTCCATCAACCAGCTCAGCTGCATGCCATGAAGCAGAGGAATAGCTGGATACAAACGGACGCAATCAACAAGCTCCGCGTCGAAAGCCAGCATAACCTGCCAGACCTCCTTCGTAAGGCAGAAGTCGTTGGGATCCTCACCTAGCAACATGTTGTTGGCAATATGAAACAGCTCACGATATGAGAATTTGAGACCTGCTGCCGCAGGAGTTGGCGTGAACTTGAACCACGGAGAAAGGCGCCATTTCCTCCATGCAGTCCACTCTGGAGCTGCCTCCATGGACTTGTATGCCATCACTGATATTGGACCTCGTGGAAGTCCAAAGTCCCGAGAAAAATATTCTCGTGACCACCGTATCAGCCTCCCTCGGAAGGACCCATATATTGCATCCTTCTCAGCCTTGCAGTCTTTTAGAAACTCCCGAAGGAGATCTTCATGAAAATTCTTGGGAGCAGTTGTCACGAACTGCTTGAGTCCTGTCCCAACAATCTTAGCCATGACCATGTCGGCCACGGCAGGTCAGTCGTGATAGTAGAGACGAAGGGTTGCTTCGTCAAGGATGTGGTTTCGGGTAATATCGAGGATGCTACTTGGTGAACTCATGATTTCAAATGTTTTTCTTTGCTCTGAAAGGAAGAAGAATTGTGATGATATCCAAATAAGTACCACAAGAAGCTCCTTTTATAGACACTAAAACCTCTCCGCAATTATGATTTCGTGGGAATTTTTAAAGGAACGTGATGATTCAGCTTCTGAAATCTGAATCGTCACTAGAAGATAGAACGTCGTGACGGCATGGGCAATCTAATCAGATTAACAGTGACACTTGGCAGTCAGATCAGCGTTTGGCTCGAGGAGACTATCATCATTTGTGATCTCTTAAAATCTAGCCAACTCTTGATATGCCGATGCATCCCGCAGGAGGGTAATATATTCAGGAGAGGAAAGCATCTGCTGGATCGAATATGCTGAGTCAAATCTTTATTTTTTTTTCTTTCCACCTCATATTCGAGGAGGGGAGTTAATATTAGGAGGGGAGAAGATATCATTGAAAATCAGTCTGATTAGACCAGATTAAACACTTTTAATACGTACAGACGGCTGTATCAAGTTAGAGTGTGCCACGTTAGATCACTCGAGTACTTTTCGGAGAAATGAAGATACTCGGCAGGTCACGTACACTCAAGACCGTCGATTTATTATCTCATCTAACAACAGATCTCCAACCATCAGATTTCGGAGCCTAGCAAGTCTGCTAGACTTTTGAGCGGCTGACTGCTGCTGAGCAGTCAGCAGATTGACTGGGTATGCTAAGTTAACCCATCTGCTAGGAAGCTAGCAAAATTAACTTAGCAAATTAACGGAGCTGAATCTTGCTATATTTTTAAAATATTATCAATGCACGGGCACGTGGTTGAAATTATGTGGTTTGTCAAAATCACAAAAGTTTGAATATGAGCATGGGAAATAAAATTTCTATCATTTTAATATATACAGTTACTTGCAAAAGGCAACTACATGAAGAAAGCAGATTACAACAAAGATGGCAAAGGCATGAAAGGATAAAAATCTACTGCCCTAAGGTTTGAAGGACCTAGAGCAAGGTCTGGGAATTTTTGCTCTAACAGCCAACTTAATGGCATCCCGTATGGAAGAGGCAGTTTTGGAAAATTCTGGGCACATCGCTGCACCTTCTGAAAGACAAAGGCCGCCCAGTCCACCCTTGCCCTGTCATCTATAGCCATCATGACCCTCCATGTCTCGCGAGAAAGAGTCATGTCGTCAGGATCTTCACCTACGACCATGCCACAGACTATCGGGAAGAGGACCCTATACGGCGTCTGCAAACCGTATGCTGAAGGAGTTGGAGAAAATTCGAGTTCAGGAGAGTTTCTCCATTTCATCCACGAGGACCACTCTGGAGCTATCTCATCTCTGCGATAGTCCATAACAGATATCGGACCTCGTGGAAGGTATATGCCGTCCACCTTACTAGCTCATTTTTAAAGATGCAAAAAATGGAGCTTTGATCGGCAGCGCTCGACCATATGAAATGTCGGAGTTGCTCCCTCTGGAAAGTATGCGGAGCAAGGCACACAAACTTGCCTAGACCACTGGCGTGGAGATGAGCCATGGTAGTCTCCGCCACTTGATAGTCAACCTCATACTCTGCATACAGACCCGAATCACACAAGATTCTGCGTCTTGGTACGAAGAGTTCATAAGAACGTGCCATTTTTCTCGGAGGAAGTAAATTTCTTTTACGTTTTCTGGTTCTTGAGAAAATAAGAAGGGAATTCAAGAAAGTTAGAGAGTATATGGAAGATTGCAGAGACCTGCTATTTATAGACCTATTTTGGTCTATTGTTTACCTCGGAATACGAACAATCTTTCTGAGAAAAATAGTAATTTCATAAAGAAAAGGGTCTTATCAAGAAAAATTACATTCAGAGATAAATCAGTAATGGAAAGCGATGAAAATTATGTTCCATAGTTAGAAGACATAAGGATTTGTGTTAGCATTACGTTGGATTTCTGGAGGAGGGTTAACCATTCCTCAACGTTAGAAGCTATCTTTGATAAGATTGCCAACACAATGCTGAGGTTTCCGGATGCTGATCCGTATAACTCAGATGCGGGAGATTTTCAAATCTCTAAAGCAGCGCATTTAATGCGCACAGACAACTATAACAAATCGGATCGTGCCATGTCGCCAGAACTCAAGTTCTGAAGAACGTGGGTACTCGCACGATTTGACCACTTACCCCAGCCGTCGATTGAGATTAAAAGGAGAACAATCCCAACCGTTGATTTCTTTTCTTGTTTAGAAATCTTCTATCTATACACTAGACGGATTTCAAATCCCTAACACTCTGAAACTTTTCATATCCCTTCTTCTCAAAAACCTTCCGAAAAACCTAATTCTCTAAAAATCCCCAACCATGGCAACCAACCCTAACTCTCCAAATACCCAAAATCAAGAACCCAATCCCACAGAAAACCTAGAAAATCCTATCCCTTCTTCTCCATTCCAACAACCCACCTTCATCTATCCACCCCCGACAGATTCGCCACTGCATGTTCGACATGCACCCGGCTTCACCGGGATAATGAAGAAGGAAGACATCGATGAGTCAGTCCCTTACAGCAAATTGGTATTTTTGGCTCGGAAAAAGGAGTTGTCAAATCATTCGACGGAACAGAGGCGGTTGGCCCAAATCATGAAGGACAGGATCTTATACATGCCTCTCGCCATCAAACACATTCCACAATGGATACTGGATCTGCTCAACTCAGAATTGTTGATAAGGTATCTCTCTGCCGAGCTTGACCGATTTCACCCGCATATGGTCTCGGAATTCTATGCTAGGGCGGTTATGAGCGATGATCATAATTCATTCAAGACATGCGTATATGGAAATATCGTGGAGGTAAATGCTGATTTACTCTCGAGGATGTTTGGACTTCGAAATTATGGGACCAAGATATCTCAATACAAGATCAATGATCTTGCTGAGATGGAGAGACGTTGGAATTTGTGGAAAAAGCCAGGAGAATTGAAGGATAAGATAGGGCAGGTGATTACTTTCAAGGTTGCTACACCGATCAATACTCTGTCTGATGAATACAAGCTCCTTGCGGAGATAGTAATCAAGATGCTTCAATGTGATGCTGGTTCCTACTCCGAACTCTCTGCTAAGAAATATGTTGTGATGATGGCCCTAATCGACAATGTCAGAGGAAATTGGGCAGAATTCTTCTTTGAGCGCTGGGCTGAACATGCACGGAAGAATGACCACATGGCAGTAGACGGAACGTTCTCTTCGAACGTGAATTTTGGTTTAAAGATAAGCAGATATTTGGAGGTGTTGTTTACCAACACAAGAGTAGATCGTGGAGTAGAACATCTTCCCACAGACTACATTCCAGCAATGAGGAAGGAGCCCAAACCAGGAAATTTCAGAAATCCTCGCAAGCTGACAGGGAAATCGAATGTAGATAAAGATAAACCCCCATCCCCAGAAGAACCAAATGCAGCTACCACTGCAGTCCAGCAACTGCACCATGCAATTCCTATGTCTGCGGAAGAAATCGCTCTACTTCAGACGAATGCTGAGACAGAGTACTGCTTCAAAAATCTCGAGGAGATTGAGAAGTTAGGCAACCTACCAGCAGATCAAATCAATGATATTATGACTGCAAAGGAAGCCGAACAGCCTCCACTTACTCTTGGGGCTATGGCTATACCAATTCCAACGAAAAAGAGAACTAAAGTCACCTCTCCTGCACAGAAAGCGAAGAAGAAGACCAGGAGAAAACTTATTCTCACTACAGAACAGGAAGAGTTGGATAAAGCAGAGGCAGAGAGGAAGGCTGCTGAAGAAGCCACAAAGAAGAAAACTGCTGAATCCACAGCAGAGGAAGCTGCTGAAATCGATCCAGATTAAATTCCTAGGTCATCCAAAAGCCTAGAAGATCGCGCTCAGGGAGTAAGAAAAACTAAGAGGCAGCGCAAAGATCAAATGAAAGAGCTTGAGAAGAAAGAATATCAGAAGTTCATTGCTGAAATGACATTCGAAGGAAGAGACAGAAATTTCGAACGAATCAAGACAGCTGCTGAAGAACACCGAGCAAAGAAGGCTGCTCTACTACTTGAAGGGGCACTCACAGAAGGAAATGCTGCCAAGAAAGGGAAAGCTATCAAAGACGGGAGGATCACCGTCTCAATTCCATCAGTTGACAGTGAAGGGGTCATCTTATCTACACAAGATGTTATGACAGATGAAGAACTTGATAAAGCAATTCACGAAGGCAGATTCACTGAGGTAAAATCAATTGTGGACTTAGAGAGCAGTTCTGATGAAGAACACCATGGAGAATCCAGACGACTTCCAGGGAATCCAGATGCAGTACCTTCTGGAATTGAAAGAGAAAAAATTGATGAAGAAGGAAGTGGTGCTAGAAAAGAATTTGCTGAGAAAATTGAACATATGGATGGTGGTTCGTCTACTGAGCATGAAGTTTGCCAATCACAGATTGCCGAGCAAGAAATATGATCTCCACAGACTGCTATCGAGGAATCGTCTGCTAGATGTGAGGAAGTAATTCCTGATGAAGGTCCCCACACAGAAATACATCTTGATGTCGATCTTGACGAAGAGTCCACAGACGTATATGATGCAAAAACACTAAGGATAATCTCCTCAGAAGGCGTGGACCCACTTCGATTATCATTCATGAGAAGTAAAGCAAATCCTGAATTTGATTTGCTGGGTCAAGAAATTGATAAATTCGTGTCCTTGATGGTTGAGGAGGATATAAAAGGTGTATTCGCTGGAGTATTGGAAGAAGATACTCCTGAAGGGAAGATATTGGGAGAAGAGTTCAGACGGTGGAAGAAGTATGACTACATCTCTCATGAACTTGGTATGGAGGAAAGAGAGATAATGATGGCTTGGAAGGGAGTGAGTTTCTGGAAGCATGAAGAGTTGTGGGCAAACGAATGGATGGATCAATCTCCTTGCACAAAGCAATACTCTGATAAGGCTGTCAGCGAAAGACTTCAGTTAATTGAGGCTCATCGGAGAACGTCCTCTCCTCGTTCCTTGCCAATATCAACATTTGCTCCCGAAGGATTATCTGATGGACACATACAACTCTCAAGACGTCAAGCCGAAGCTGCTGCTGAATACAAGAAACGCCAAGTAGAACTCTCAAAGTTCGAAGAATCATTGCATCAAGCCCGATTGGCTGCAATTCGAGCAGCAGCAGAGAGCAATGCTCAAAGGTTCGAGATCGTCGCCTATCAGGACAAAGAGGAGGAATTGCAAGCCTACATGTTAGCATTCTCTATAGCAGAAGCAAAGAAACTTGAGGAAGCTAAGAACGCTGCTGCTGAAGCAGAGTTTCTGAAAGGGATCGAGGAGGCAGTATATCTGCTAGCAACTACTGATCGAAGAGATACTGATGACACAAGGAGTACAGAAGTAGTCATGGAGGAAATCTCCACATCCACTGCCAAGAGTCAAACAGTCGTTGTTCCCACCATTTCATCCTTCTTTGCTACTCCGGTTAGCACGCTCCATCTTCCATCATATCTAAACTCTGTAGTTCAAATGGCCGTTCAAAGTGCTGTGTCCACCATATTGGAGAGAATGGTGATAGAAGCCACGGACATCCGTAGGGAGATTGCGGTGGTAAAAACGAATGTTGAGACAGTGATGACCACGGTGAACTCAGTCGAGTCCGAAGTATCCTCTGTCAAGGACTCTGTACAAGAAGTAAAGATAGATGTAGCAGAGCATAAGTAGCAAGTGGACAACAAGGTAAATTCCTTTTCCTCCAGACCTTTTGATGCAATCAAAGAGGGGGAAGCAAGAAGGGCTGCTGAGGCTATTGAGAGGAAGAATGCAAAGGAAGCTAGAGCCGCTTCAAAAGAAGAACAGAGAAGAGTTCTTGAGAAAATAAAACGGGAAGAAGCTGAGATGAAACAGAAGGAAACAGAAGTGAAAATCAAGATGCTCGAAGAAGAGAATGAGCGGTTGGCCAAGGATCTGGAAACAGAGGCTGCTGAACGTGCATCTGCTAAGGAACTGTTGGACAAATTCGTGGAGCTAGCCTCAAGCAAATTCGATGAATTTGACAAGATGAAGAAACCTGCTCCAGACTCCTGATTTCCTTCCTACCTCTCTGGTATATTTTTTTTGTCCTACTTTGTCTCCGTCTAATCATTTTCATTGTACTTGTAATTGATATATCATATGAATGAAAATTGATCAGACAGAGACAACTTCTCATTGTCAATCTCTGATTTTTACTGTGTGCATCAGTTGAAATACACCATCCGTGTATTCAACATATTTGAAAAAGACTGGGTTGAGAAAGTAAATGTCTGCTAATATTTTTTTTGGGTGCTAGAATTTCTAGCATATTACCTTTGCAGCATTTACTTATGCGTTTAATCGAGAAATATTTCCCAGCATTTGTTGAGGGGGAATTTCATTTTTGTTGCTTGAACTAAGGTGGATAAACTCTGTGTTAGACTGCTAGGATAGCGTAGTATCTTGTGAACACAAACATTCTTCCTCTTAGCTTCAGCAAATGATAGTAAGCTTTGATCGCACAAAAAAGGGGGAAATTGTTGGGAAAGTATTCCTAAAATCTCCCTTAGAATTTATTTGTAAAAAGGTTTTGTTGGATCAAACCTTAGCGATTGGTCGATCATTTGCTGAATTCTTAGACAGTCTAGCATATCTTGTAAAGTCCTGTATAGGTTATAAATTGAGTTGTAATAGATTAGCCTGCTAGAGGATTTCCTAGCAGATATCAAAGGACAGCGTTTGCTAGAAGACATGCGCTAGCAGAATGCTAAGGCTTTAGAATTTACTAACGCTCAGCAAACCTATAAAGATGCTAGCAGAACAGACGTCAAAGGATCAAGTGTCAACGGAAACATTCAGCAAACCAAGACAAATAGCAGATCACTAATGAACATTAGCAGAGCAGAATGTCAAAGGCTGAAGCTATACTGTCGTTCTGACAAAAAGCACACACAAAGGACGAGACTTTCCCGAAGTAGCTCGGAAAGTACAGATCAACATCAAAAAGCGACTGAACAAGTCTTATAACTCTCGGACAAAAGAAATGTTGTGTCTAACGGATATGGAGATTCAAGATTTGAATCTCCACCTATAAAAGGAAGTCCAAAAGAGAGAATCGACGACAACTACTGCTTTAATCACTACAGACATTCGCAAGCATTCAATTGAGATATTCCTTTGACAAAGCGAACAAAGTAAAAGTAGTCAGTTGAGAGCCGTGATAAAGAGTATTCAAAGCTCTCAACAACCTGAAGTGTCGTTCATTGATTTACTGACACTCTATTGAAGAGATTCTTGATTGCACTCAAGAATCTTCAATCATTGGGATACCTTTCTTTTCAGAAAGAATCCATCAGTCGAACACCTGAAAAGGTCTAGACTAAGACGGGCGTTTAGCCGTATTCAAGGAAAGTCAGGAAGTGACTATAAAACTTCCAAAGTAGGAAAGGCAGGTGTTTCGAAGGTGTGCCCTTGACTCAGCCAAATCTACATCTGAGGAGTTCAGGTTATTGGAGGATAGCTGTCAAGTAGCCAGGCCGAAAGCTCACTGCCTACTTAACTGTTAAAGGCGAATCCTTGTAATCTGTATACTTACTTAGTGAATTCTTAGCGTTTCGGCTAAGGAGTGGACGTAGATCTTTTTGGATCGAACCACTATAAATACTGTGTTCTTTTACTATTACATTGCTCATACGATTTAAAACCTAGCAATCATATTGCTTGTGTATAAATGTGAAGAAACCTTAATCTATCTCTGAGCTTAACTAAACTTTAAATAGAAAAACATAAAGTGTAAGTGACGATTATTTATTCCGCTGCATTTCGTGTTTCTGTCTAAGCACGACGACTCTGATATTTAAGAACCAACAAGTGGTATCAGAGCAGGAGGTAGAAAAACTGACTGCTTCTGAGTTGCTTAAGGCCAGATCTGTATTTCCTTGCAGTTTTACTTGTTTCTCTGTGTTTCGCTTGTCTAGCTCAGAAGACAAGATGTTGAACCATTCGCTTGGGAAGTATGACAAAGAGAACTTTACTTCATGGAAGAAGCTTGCTCTCATACAGCTTCAGAGTATACATCCTGAGATGGCGGATGTATTGGTAAGAGGTCCTATCAAAATCATGAAAGCTAACACTTTTATAGGACATGATATTGCTGAAGATGCTGCTGAAGGAGAACCAAGGGCTCCAAGACCCCCGAGACCTGATATGGTCCCAAAATCTTTTGAGGAATACACAAGTGAAGATAAGAAGAGGGCTCAACTAGAGCATGTGGCAAAGAAACTAATCCTAGATTCCCTACCAAAGTTTATGAAAGACAAAGCGCTTGATTTTGACACTGCTAAGGAAATGTGGGAATACGTGTGCAATTCCTCCCAGGAGACAGACCAAATGAAACGCAACAAACTACAGGTAGCTGAAGATAAATATGAATCTTTTTCAATGCTTGCAGGAGAATCCATACAAGCTATGGAGGAGCGTTTCAACACGATTATTGGGGAACTCAGCAATCTCGGAAAGAAATATGATAATGGAGAAATGAACCACAAGATCATCTCCAAGCTGTACCCTAGAGATGACTGGTTCGTTAAAATGACCAGTCTGAGTGAAAAAGACCTCAACAACATGACTACATCTGAGGTAATCGCTCAACTTAAATCTCATGAATTTATAATACAACAGTCAAAAAGGAATGAAGCAGCCATAGCACAAGCATCATCTACATCCGCTACTGGCTCTGAGGATATAGCATATTTTGCTAAGAAAGATTTCAACAAGTTTAAGTTGAAAAAGCCCTACCATAATCAAGAAAGATCCACTCCAGCAGCTCCAACTAAGGAGGTCCCTACAACCTTGAGTCCCCAGCCTGTCGATCTAAAGATCAGCGAGTTGGAAGAGCAAATGAAAAGGCCCAGAATTTGATGATGGAAGATAAGACCGAGAAGGAAACCAAGGATACTCAGCCGTCATCCTCATTTGCCCGCTCAGCAGAGCGAAAGATTAGGACCTGCTTCGAGTGTGGCTCTCCTGACCATTTGAAGCATGATTGTCCGAAAGTTAGCAAGGAAGAGAGAGAGCGCTTAAAGGAAAGATTTGAAAGACGTGCTGTTAAAGCAGTCAAAAGGGTGCTCCTGACAAGAACAGAAGCACTGGATATCCCTGAAAATGATGAAGAATACTATCTCTCTTCTGAGGAAGACGATGAGGAGGCCATGCTCGTTCTGATGGCAAATATTGTGGATGATCAGTTTGCTGATGCAGATGAGAACCAGGATGCTGAAACGGCTCTAGCAGCCGAAGACAACGAGGTAATTTCAGTAAGCATTCCTAGTTTTGCAACTATAGAAGAGTCAGAGGAATTCACCTTAGATTCTGAGGAAGACTATCTCACGAAGCTAAGTGTAGAATTCTAAAAAATGTATGAAATTAAAAATGCAATCGTTGGGGAGAATGATTCACTAAAACTCAAACTTACAGATTGACCGAGGAAGTCGAATGACTAAGGTCTGAAAGTGAAGATTTTTCAAAGCTTAAGGCAAAATTCTCCGAATTATTGACAAATTTTCATAATCTTGAAAAGGAGAACCTTACTCTGAAAAATAGACCCCAAGAAAGATGCATTTGCAATTACACATCCAGCAAGGCAGTATTCAATGCCATTGTAAGCCAACAGAGAAATCACAATGATCGCTCTAGTTTAGGCCTTGGATATTCGGATAAAGCAACCACTTCTAAGGAGAAACCAATTTTATTCATTTCTGTTGGATTGATAAATGCTGAAAAGGAGAAAGGATTTGTCATTGCTGAATCATCTAATGCTAAGCCAAGTGCTAAGCAAAAGAATGAACGTTCAGAAAATACGCCTGTAAGATCTCAGCAGAGGTCTCCCGCAGAGACTACTAAGTATTCGTCTGCTAGACCTCAGCAGAGGAACACAAGAGTGAATGCTATGCACAAGTCTGCTAAGGTCTAGACTAAGACGGGCGTTTAGCCGTATTCAAGGAAAGTCAGGAAGTGACTATAAAACTTCCAAAGTAGGAAAGGCAGGTGTTTCGAAGGTGTGCCCTTGACTCAGCCAAATCTACATCTGAGGAGTTCAGGTTATCGGAGGATAGCTGTCAAGTAGCCAGGCCGAAAGCTCACTGCCTACTTAACTGTAAAAGGCGAATCCTTGTAATCTGTATACTTACTTAGTGAATTCTTAGCGTTTCGGCTAAGGAGTGGACGTAGATCTTTTTGGATCGAACCACTATAAATACTGTGTTCTTTTACTGTTACATTGCTCATACGATTTAAAACATAGCAATCATATTGCTTGTGTATAACTGTGAAGAAACCTTAATCTATCTCTGAGCTTAACTAAACTTTAAAAAGAAAATCATAAAGTGTAAGTGACGATTATTTATTCCGCTGCATTTCGTGTTTCTGTCTAAGCACGACGATTCTGATATTTAAGGACCAACATATCTCTATTTTTTTGCACTTGGTTCTGTTTGTGTGTTTTTAAGCTTAGGTACGCAGAGATGGCTCAGATTTCAAAGCTTCCAAAGTATTCATTAGAAAACTTTGAGATATGGAAGAAGCGTTCGTTGATTATGATGAAGAATGTCCACGTAGATATGGTAGAGGTTCTATCTACCAGACCGTTGAAGATCACCAAAGTAAATACTCAGCTTGGTGGAGCAGAAGGTCAGGAGGTAGTGGAGAAGCCTTATGCAGAGTGGACAAACGACGACAAAGTTTGTTTTCAGCAGGATTCAGTGGCCATGGAGCTCATCTTACAATCCTTACTGGAGCCACTGGTTGTTGAAGCTCTAGAGCACAACAACGCCAAAAAGATGTGGGAATTTCGTGGCACACTCAGTCAAGAAACAACTTAAATGAAGCGAAACAAGCTTCAAAACCGTGTAGATAAGTATGAATCTTTTCAAATGCTCCCTGGTGAAAATGTTAAATTAATGGAAGCTAGATTCAATGCTATTATCTGCGAGTTGAAGAACTTGGGGAGAACATATGAAGTTTCTCATATGAATGCAAAAATTCTCTCCAAGATGTCCAAGGAAGACTGGTTTGTCAAAGCCACCAGTTTGAAGGAGAAGGATCTCTCCAAGATGACGACCAAGAACGTGTTCGCCCAGCTCCAAGCCCACAAATGGGACATCCAAACGGTGAACAGAAATGAAGCAGTGCGAAGTATCAGCACACATCCAGAGGAAGATGCTGCTTTTTTTGCAAAAAGGGAGTTCAAGAGAAGGCGTCAAAAGCCTTACCGAGCAGATAGATCTTTCGGACAAGCGTCCACTTCAAAGTTAGCGCTCACACCTTCCTACCAGAAAAAGGAGGAAGAGAGCTCAATCGAAGAGCTTGAAGAGCAAATGAGGAAGCTGACCTAACCTCTTGAGAAAGCTATAGCCAAGAAGGAAGGTTCACAGTCCAGTGAACTGGAGTTCAGCGAAAGACCTCCAAAGACATGCTTTGAGTGCAACTCTCCAGACCACCTCAAGTATGAGTGCCCACTGGTTTCCAAAGAAGAAAGGGAGCGCTTGAAGTGGGTGTTCGAGAAGAAAGCTTCCAGAGTAGTTGCAAAGGCCATGCTATCCAGAACTGAGATGTCGGACATCCAAGATTATGACGATGGCTACTACACATCAGACGATGAGGCAGTGGAGGAAGCCTTCATGGTGCTAATAGCCAAGCTGGCAGAAGAGGAAGAAACTGAAGCAGAGTCTACAATCCAAGTAAATCTCCCTATCTCAGTTTTTATTCTTATAGCATGCATAGAAGACAACTCTGAATCTTATTGCTCAGAAATAGAGGATGTTACATTAGAGGTCTTAAATAGAGAATTTGCTAAATTCTATGAATTGAAAAATGTCTTGGCTGGTGAAAATGCTTTATTGAAACTGAAGGTTTCAAAACTGATTGAGGAGATCCAATGATCGAAGTCAGTAAGTGAAGAGCTAACCAATCTTAGAGAAGAGCATTTTGTTTTACTTGAATCTTTTAAATCTATATCTGAAGAATGCGAGTCTCAAAAATTGAAAATTGCTGGTGACCAAAAACTTATCTGTTCACTTTATTCTAGCAGTAGCAAAGTTTCAGAAGCTCTAAGTTTACAAAGATATGCCTCTGATAAATCAGGTTTAGGATTCTCATAAAATAATTTGAGCAATCATGCATCTACTTCTGAAACTAGAAATATCTCGAATCATCATTTTAGAAAGAATTCTAGTTTAGAAGTAAAGTTGTTAGACAAAAGAGTAGTCAGTATGAACAAAAAGTCCTTAATGGCCAATCTGGATAGAAGGGGACAGTCAGTTTCAAAACTGACCTCGTTGCCCAAGTTCAGAAATGTTTTGACTTACAAGTCAACCAAATTCGAGATGAAGCCCAGAATACCTAGAAAGTGGGATAAGCAGAATGTTCATAATGCAAGGAAACCCACTTCAACAGCCAAAACTGGACTTTATAGAAAGTCAGTTTCATTTCTGGATACTAGAAATTTGAGGTTCCCAGCTCATTATTCGTATGATAAGACTTATCCAAATAGAAGGAACCACTATACGAGGTCTGAGTCCAATCATCTTTCCATTTTAAGGACTAGGAAGATTGTACACTCCGGACTCAATTTCCAAGAACCTGACAGAAACTTAGTTTCTAGGTAGTTGGTTTCTAGGCACTTAGTTCCTAGAAACTTAGTTTTAAGAAACTTAGTTTCTCACAAGGTTTCACACACTCACTACCTTCCTTCCAACATGAATAAAAATTGCATCAATTATTTGAAGAGGAAGAGAAAGGTAGAAGACAATGAGACACCTAGGTTTAAGGTGAAGCAAGTATGGATTCCCATAGGCTGGATCCATAAGACTAACCCTGCAGGACCCGCAGAAACACGGGTACCTTTTGTCTAACCTTATCTGTATTCCAGGAACAAGGTCAATCTAAAATGAAGAAAAGAGCTTGGATATTGGACAGTGGATGTTCAGCTCACATGACCGGTGACAGTAGTCTTCTCTCAAAATGAAGAAAAGAGCTTGGATATTAGACAGTGGATGTTCAACTCACATGACCGGTGACAGTAGTCTTCTCTTAAAACTAAGAATGACAAGAAGACCACTTGCCAGTTTTGGAAATGATTCAAAAGGCAGATTAACTTGCAAAGGATGCTTGGAATGCAATAGAGTCATCATCAACAATGTATCCTTAGTCACCAATCTCCACTACAATCAGCTGAGTGTGAGTCAACCTATCCAATTCGGATATGAGGGGACATTTGCCGAAGAAGAATGCTGGATCAATGACAAAGACTCTAAGGAGACTGTGCTGAAAGGTGTGAAGAAAGGAAGTCTCTACTATATGGATTGGGAGAGCGGAAACCCTGACACGTGCCTTATTGCAACTAGCTCCTCCCAAGATAGAGTCAACTGGCTATGGCATAAAAGACTTAGCCATCTGGATTTTTAGACAATTAGACATTTTGCCAAGCACAAACTTGTGGAAGGCCTACCACAAGTAATTTTCAAGAAGGAAAAAGGTGTCTGCAGAGCATGCAAGATGGGAAAGCAAACCAGAGCATCATTCAAAAATCAAACCATCACAGCAATCACAGGCAGGATCCTGGAGCTACTACATATGGATTTATTTGGACCAGTCAAGACGCCAACCATTGGATGAAAAAGATTCACTCTGGTTGTAGTAGACAATTACTCCAGATATACTTGGGTCAGGCTGCTGACAACCAAGGATGAAGTAAAGATTCAGCTTCCACAACTCATCCTTCAAGTGCAAAACAACAAAGGAGTCACCGTCAAAAGAATCAGATCTGACAATGGGACAGAGTTTTGCAACGGTCCACTGATGGATTTTTGCGCTGATGCTGGCATTGCTCATGAAAAGTTAGCTCTTAGGACGCCTCAGCAGAATGGACTTGCTGAACGAAGAAACAGAACACTCAAGGAGGCAGTCCGAACCAAGCTTGCCAAAGCAGACTTGAAAGAAGGTTACTGGGGAGAAGCCTTGATGACAGCATGCTATACTCTGAACAGGAGCGCCATCAACAGCCGCCATCACAAAACCCCGTACGAAGTCTTCAATCGTCGTAAGCCTTCTATAACTCATCTCCGTACTTTTGGTTCACTATGTTACATCTATAACAATGGGAAGTCATAACTGAATACTTTCAGTCCCAAGGCAGATGAAGGAGTGTTCCTTGGATATGGAGATCCTTCATACAAGGGATACAGAGTACTCAACAAGACAACCAGACTTGTGGAAGTAACATGCTCTGTTGTTTTTTATGAGTCTATTTTAGTGCGCAGAACCTTGAAAGAACTAGAACTTGGTGATCTTGCTCTTAACAATGGGTGTGAGAAACGAAGTTCTGATAAAGAAGACCAAAGTCAAATTTTTGAGACAAAATTTGTAGATGATCACACAAGTGTTCCAGATGAAGAGGCCAGTACTGCAGTCGACCTTACAAAAGCCTTTGGATCATTGACGATGCACCCAGGCATTGATCAAGGGGGAACTTCAAGAGATCAAAATAGAGCTCATTTTGAGGGACAAATTGGAACAGAGTCCCCAACTCAAACTGACCTTCATGAAGATGAAAGTGCCCATCCTGAAGATGTCCAACCAACTGTGCTTCAAGGAAATCAGAGAAATCAGGATATGGAAGTCATTACTGGAGAAGGAGATCGCAATCAAAATGACCTATTTCAAGTTCCAGTGTCGGGAGCAGACGATACTGAGTATCCTGGATATTTCGTTCAACCCATTGAAGTCCCTCAGCTCTAGAAGCTGCAATGGTTAAGAAACCACCCTGCGAAAGCCGTGCTGGATAGTATCGCCAACTCAGTTTGCACGAGACAAGAAAGTGCTCTACTAACTCATTTTATATCTGAGGAGTCAGAGCCAACAAAAATTAGAGATGCTCTGAAGTCAACTGACTAGATCAATGCAATACAAGAAGAGCTTGCTGAGTTCAAGAGAAATGAGGTTTGGTACATAGTAGATAGACCAACTCATCAGTCAGTTATTGGCACCAAATGGGTCTTCAAGAATAAGACAGAAAAATTTGGGAGCATAGTAAGGAATAAGGCAAGGCTGACAGCAAAAGGATATGTTCAATGTGAAGGAATTGATTTCGATGAAACTTTTGCTCCAGTGGCCAGACTTGAAGCAATTCGCCTATTTCTCGCCTATGCTGCGTACAACAACTTCACAGTCTTTTAAATGGATGTGAAGAGTGCCTTTCTGAATGGGGAGCTAAAAGAAGAAGTATATGTGGAACAACCACCTAGTTTTGAAGAATGAAACCAAGTTCACAAACTGAGAAATGCTCTATATGGATTGAGGCAGGCACCCAGAGCTTGGTCTGAGATGTTGTCTCAGTTTCTCCTCAAGAATGGTTTCTGGAAAGGAAAATTCGACACCACTCTGTTAAGAATTAAGGATGGAGCAGACATCCTCTTGGTGCAGATCTACGTCGATGGTATCATATTTGGATGCAGAAACTTGAAGATGTGTGAAAAGTCAAATTGATGCAAAACAACTTCCACATGAGCATGATGGGCAAACTGACTTATTTCTTAGGTCTTCAAGTCATTCAGTCGGAAGGTGGAATCTTCATCAACCAGAAGAAATATACCAAGGACTTGATCAACAAGTTTTGTCCTGAGAAGACCAAGCCCTTGAGGATTCCAATGAGCCTGAGTGCTTAGATCAACCTTGATGAAGAAAGCAAGGCAGTCAACCTAACAGCATACATAGATATATATCATTGGGTCACTCCTGTACTTAACTGCTAGTAGGCCAGACATCTCCTGCTCAGTTGGAGTATGTGCGAGATTTTAAGCTAATCCAAAGAAGTCGCACATGGAAGCTGTCAGAAGAATAGTTAAATACCTCAAAGGGACGGAGTCATTAGGTATTTGGTACCCAAAATCTGACGAACTGACTCACAATGCTTATTCAAATTCAGATTTTGGAGGATGTAGAATCGATAGAAAGAGCACAAGCGGAACATGTCAGTCCCTAGTGTAGGGTTTGAGTCTATGATGGACACCACGAGTTGCCATTAATTAAATTCTTGCCAAGGATCGTTCTTAGGATACCAAGAATAAATTTCGATTAAATAAACCATACGAACCTATGCATGCTCCTACAAAATTAATTGCAGAGGAAGGAATTTAGGAATACCTGATCTTCACCGTTTGATCAACAGATCTAGATCGGAGAATAAAACGATAAGTAAATATGGATTTGAATAATGAACAATGGCGATGGAAAGTTGTTCCTACAGATCTGATCTTCTGATCTGTTCCCTTTCTCCTTGGAAATCTGGTGAGGATTATCTACCAAGTTGAATCCGAGATCTGGAGAAATCGATCAGTTTCTCCCTTCCGGATCGCTGCCGCCGTTCTCTCTCTCTATTTTCACTCAATATACTGAAAATCATTATTCAATTAATGATCTAATAGAGAGAAGGCCTATATATAGTGTTAGGGTTTTGAGAAACCCTAACCCTAATTGGCTTGAGCAGTTCATGGGCCAGACCAGGGACCAGATGCAAATAATAAAGTGTGCCCTCTTTATTAATTAATCCTTCCTTGTTCAACCCAGAACATAATTAATTAATAAAATATTGTTTTAACCTTCACCACGGTAACAATGCTGACTCGCCCCTTTATTACCACGTTATTAGGAACGGGTTGCACCAAACTAACATGATCCACATATTTAATGTTTTAGACATTCATTAATTAATTTGGATTATGACAATCAGCCACAATTAATTAATCTCTTATTTCCTGAGTAATACCACTCACTCCTTTTCACTTATGCCTGAATTAAATAATTCAACATGCAGGGTTTAGCATAATGAACCTTGTGAGCTCCTCAGGGAATGTCACCATCCTGAAACGGATATGCTTACCTAAACGTCCAGCCTAAGCAGGCCACACACAAATTGTCAACACCCAAAATACGAGTATTAGAGTACATGTAAGACTCGCCACCTTGGTAAATCAAAGTGTGGTCAATCTGTGTGTGCCCCTTATCCTTCAGTTAGGTTTTAGATCATAGGAAGTATGTTAGGGATCTGGCTCATTCATATGCCAATGAGAATGGCACATCCCACTGTTGATCCCATCAATACATAACCATTTACCGGCACATCAAGTAGCTAGGATAAGCCCACTTATGAACCGATGTGCCGCAGCTTAGACCGACAGCCTATCCAGGGACTGTCTCAGCTGTGATACTGTTTATATCTCGCTAGGTCAAACGATTCATATGATCCTCTGTGATCTCCTACACACCATATGATCATCCCTATATGCAAGATAATAGGATATTATGGTTCGTTGTATGTTTGTTTCATCAGACAGCGAGCATTGTTGTAGCAACACATATATGAAGACCAGTGTACAAAACACTTAATCATATATGCTTTCAGTATACAATCCCAACAATCTCCCACTTATACTTAAAGCATAATACCATTGCTTTATCAAAGTATTAAGTGGGTCTATACTGTCAATCACTCCCACTGCATTCACGTTGCCTCTTGTCACAATTTCTCGTATGATGTGATACCACACATCCTATGTGTTTCACCACCTTGTGAGTCTTGGGTTCCCTTGAGTTTGTCATTGCACCAACATGATCACAATTCTATGTGATTTTATTAGGCAAACTCAGAACACACAGCTCTAGAGGATAATATCGGAGTTATACTTGCTTCTTGCGAAGCTAATGAAGCTGTGAAAAACTCGGCCTTCATACCGGAACCCGCAACACACTTCTGTGTTGAATTCCTATAACTCCTCCTCCAAGGCCAACACATAGTTAGAGGTCGATTTCCTTTCCTTATGATCCTCCTGGATATCCGATGCCATTCAACTCACAAGGCTCATTCATTAACCATTGTGCCTATCTAGAGTTGAACTGATATCTGTTTAACATGCATGTAACAGTACAAATATCTAACTTCGTTCATTTACAATATTAAAAGATAACAATCTTTCTTGCTATGAACGACTCACTACAGAATCAATTTGAGCGACTTGAAATACCTGAACATCTTTTTCTTGTGACAACACAAGACTTTAATTCAAAAGATGTTCCAAGATCTCATAAGTCCTACTTCTGAAACTGTTCGGATAACCATCTCTTTATGCCTAATAATATCTCCACTACGTTTCCGAAAGTGAAAATACCATCTACATAATGTGCAAGGAAAACCACGCTTCCGCTTACACATAACTGGTACATGAAACTCTCATTCTCGATAGACAATATCGAAATGTCTGTTTCATGACTTTAAAGCTCCTTTAAGTTCATACTTGAACTTCCCAGGCTTCCAGACATGATGTTTTTCACTGCACATAACTTATCTGGTTGTTGCATACAAATGTCGTCACCTTATATCAAGGTACCCATTTATAAAATACGGATGACGTCATCTATCTTCCAGATATTTAGATTCATATGAGTTGTTATGGTTAGAAGAATTCGAATGGGTTTAATAATTGCAACCAGTGAGAAAGTCTTGTTGTGAAACATACCTTACTCACTAACCTAGACTCTCGAATATACTAGGTTTCCATTCGAGCACTTTTCTTGTATATCAATCAGTTGCTTATAGCCGGTAAGCTATTTGGCAATCACTGATCCTGATACACGACCATAACATTTACGGATCATTTCTGAATCCATGACTTGACGTCATTAAACTGCATCATTTGTCTTAACAGCTTCGTTGCACTTTAAGGGATAAGTACGATGTTGTTCGTTAAGCTGGGAACAAGTCCAGAGACTGTTTCCACGAACCAGTACCACTAAGCCTTTTAAGGCAACCTCCCACTGCAACGATGCTCCTTTTACGTTGTCAGTTAATGGTGCATTAATTTGTGGTTTACCACCTTACAATATGCTACAGGGTATTTCTTGATGGATTTGAATTGTCTTCTCTAAAACGTTAAAGAACAATCTCACATTTGGATTCATGGTTTTATCCTATACAACTTGCTTGTATCTGGGATACACAAAGCAACCATCTTTTTCGTTCACCTGGAATAGCCCACAAAGCAGCACTAGCTTAAACCTTTCTTCCAACCAATCAGTTTCCTATATCAGCTTAACAGCTGAATTACCCATCATTGCCCTTTTGACAGAGTCAAGGTCTGCTAGGGTATTTGGAACTGACTCAGAAGGCACTAGATTAAGCAAACACACAGGGCCACGTCGATCGACGCCCAGGGCACGTCGATCGATGCAGGCGTTCGAAAGGATGATCGACGAAGAGGATTGTAGTGAGATTGACGCAAGACGCAAAGACTAGGTCCTCGTCGATCGACGCTGGTCCTTCAAGACCGTCGATTGATGACAATTCTCCATCGATCGACGCGGCGTCAGGAATTCCTAATATGCTCCTGATTTGAAGATAGAGACATATCTAATCCTAGATACTGTTTGATACATCTATCACTACTATAAAAGGCCATGTAAAATTCAAAAATTAGTGTGAAAAGTTAGTGGAGAGTTTAGGAGAATTTATAGTCGAAGATTTTAGAGATTTCCAAGAGCTTTTTAGGTTTTATGATTGAAGACAGGTTTTTGTGGGAAGAAATCAGCACCCAAGTTTTATGCAATTCATGTTTTTCTTTATCTCTGATGATTCTATTCATGAATATGTGTAACTAAATCCCTTCTCAGATTCTAGGGTTTCGAACTATCAATGTATGCATGTTTGATTAATTGAATTATTTTCCCTTTCCCATCGTAGTTTGTAAAATATGTGCTTATTCATAATCTTGAGTTTGCTGGCCACATCTTAGGATTAATTAGTTGAGAACTTGAGACGTAACTGTAATAGTTTTCAATGGAAAGAGTTTTTCACAATATAATTTGATTTCTTGTCTGAGCAGAAGGAGATAGATTATAGGAATAAATCTGTTGATTTTTGGAGTTAGTTAATTCATCTTGAGTCCGAGCGGAGATAGGTAATTGACTAATCTACTTTATGAACTGTCCAACAAAGAAGTTTATAATACTTTTCTGATGTTTCACCACGAAGAGGAATTAAATTGGGAATTAATCAATTCATTCATACAAGTCATACTTGATAGGTAGATATCCCTGGAATCTGTACTTCTCATATCGGCTTCATCAAAAGTCTTTTATTTTCCTGTTTAATTTTAATTTGCGAAATCAGTTGAAACAAAACCCAAAGTTGATTTTCTTTCTTAACCAGTGTTTCGAGAACCTATGTTTTAGTATTTAAGATTTTTCGTTATTTCTTCCCCATGGGATTCGATAATTTATTTGCCGCTTTATTATTAGCTTTGCTAAGTCGCTAGTAAAATAATTTTGCGATCAAATTTTAGCGTCGTTGCCGGGGAAAGAATAGAAATAATCTTACTATTAATTATGTGATTGAAATACTGAGTTAGGTTGTAATTTTCGTACTTTTATTTGAATTTTCGTGAGTTTTCATTGTTTACGTCGATCGACGTAAGTTTTGCATCGATCGACGCAGTAATTGTGTCCGCGTCGATCGACGCCAATTCACCGTCGATCGACGCCTTCGTTTTTTCTCAGAATTTCAGTTTTTATTCTTAGTTTGTTTCGGTTTATTTCCAGTTTTATTTCACTACTTCCTTTGCTGTACAGGTAGTGCATGAGTACAAGAGCTAAAGGAAAGGACCCGCTCTACTATTACCCGGACATTGAAGCCACGTGTAGAAAGATCTGAAGGAATAAGCATGCCCAAGAAAGTTCGACTGATCAAACAATGGCAGACAACGTACCACCATCGGACCATGTGTCGCAGCCGGTTGTCCAACCAGAGCCGATCGACCAACAGCCACCTCCACAGATGCTGACCCTGGAGGAGCAAACGACACTGTTTCAAGAAGTCCAAGCCATGAGGGCGCAACTCCAACAGCTGAATCTCGAAAGGAACAATCGGAATAACCGACATCTTTGCCGCAACCCACTCTTTGAAGACATTCCAAGGGACGAAGATGAAGAAGATCAGGATCCACCCGAGGAATCAGATGAGGATGAGGAAGAAGAAGCTATGCAAGCGTGGTATCGACCTCAGTTCAAAGATAAAGACTTCAGAATTGGCATCAACGCCAACAACTTCGAGCTGAAAATAGGGTTGGTACAAATGGTGCAACTGTAGGAACTGAGTCTACAAAAGGCGACATGAATCGCCATTTATTATAACTCCGGATTTGATTTATGGATATCAAAATAAATATCATGACAAACAGTAAATGCCCTATGCATGCTCCTTTATAATTTAATTCGTAGATTCAAAGGAATACCTGAGACTCCAACGACTGATCTACATATCTAGATCGATGATGGCAATGAAGATGGTGCAGATCTGGATCTGGAATCGATCAAAGCGATGGTGTTCCTACAGATCTGATCTTTTGATTTGTTCCCTTGCTCGATCCGAAAATCTGGTGAGGATACGCTACCGGATCTACAGCCGCCCACTCTCTCACAATCTCTCTAGGGTTTCTGATTTGAAACTTCAAAACTTATGTAGGAAAATGAGAGATTGATCTATTTATATCGATCTGAGAATGGGCTATTAGGGTTTAAATAAACCCTAATGGGCTCTGAGTAGTGTTGGGCCAGACCAGGGATCAAATGCAAATAATAAAGTGGGCCTCCTATTAATTAATTCCATGTTCAACCCAGAACATAATTAATTAATAAACATTAATTCATGCCACCAGAGAATTAATGCTGACCTACCCCTTTATTACCACGTTATTAGGAACGGGTTGCATTGACTTGGTTAATCCCCATATTTAAGGTTTCAGACATTCATTTATTAATTCAGCGTATGACAATTAGCTGTAATTAATTAATCTCTTATTATTCCTGAGTAGTACCACTCAATCCTTATCGCTTATGCTTGAATCAATGATTCAGCCTGCAGGACTTAGCATAACGAACCTCGTGAGCTTCCCAGGGAATGTCACCATCCTGAAACGGATATGGTTATCTAAATCCAGCCTGAGGAAACCTCACACAAACTGCCATCACCCAAGATGCAGATATACGAGTACATGTAAGACTCTCCACCATAGCAAGTCAAAGTGACAGTCAACCCATGTGTGCCCCTCAGCTTTCAATAGACTTTAGATCCGACCAAGTTACTGAGATCTTTACTCATTCATATGTCAAGTAGAATGGTTCATCTCACTGTTGATCCTATCAATACATTGATATGTACCGGTCACACAAAGCAGTCAAGATAAACCGCTTATGGACTTGTGTGCCGCAGCCTAAACCGACAGCCAAACCAGAAACTGTCTCAGCTGTGATAACTGTTTCGAACAATCTATACGATCTTCTGTGATCTCTTACACACCGTATGATCTCCCTATCGACGAGATAACTAGATGTGTTTGTTCGCATTGTATGATTGTTAATTCAGATAGGAGTTGTTTATTGCAAGTCATTAATGATTACCAGTATATCAAACATAACGTTTCCCAATATACCAATCATAATGCTTTTATGTATACAATTCCAACAATCTCCCACTTATACTCAAAGCATTATACCATTACTTTCCAGAGTATAACATGTGTCTATTCTAATCTAGCTATTACATTTGGTCACCAGGTGGCCGGCATCTACCTCAGTCCTAGGCTACGAACGTGACCTTTGTATGCCTTCTGAGGTAAGCCCTTTGTAAAGGGATCTGCTAGATTATCCTCAATGTTTATCTTATCTATTAGCACATCGCCCCTCGCTACGATTTCTCGTATGATGTGGTACTTTCTCTCTATGTGTTTAGATGCCTTGTGAGTTCCTGGTTCCTTAGAGTTTGCTACTGCACCAGCATTATCACAATACACCGTGATAGTCTTGGGCAAACTCAGAACAACATCTAACTCTTGGAGGTAGTTCCGGAGCCATATTGCTTCTATAGAAGCCTCTGAAGCTACCACATACTCAGCTTCCATGGTGGAGTCTGCGATACATTTCTGTCTCGCACTCCTCCATGATACAGCTCCACCTCCGAAGGTGAACACATAGCCCGAGGTCGATCTCTTCTCATCCTGATCCGCCGGGAAATCCAAATCCTTTCTTAGCATTTTGCATGCTAAAATGGGCAATCACAGTGTCAATATAAGCGACCTGAGACAAGCTTAACATCCTTTTTCTTGTGATCACGCAAGACTTTGATCCCAATGATGTATACAGCGTCTCCTAGGTCCTTCATTTGAAACTGTTCGGATAACCATCTCTTTATGTCTGACGACACCTTCACATCGTTGCCGAATAGAAGAATGTCATCTACATAAAGTGCAAGGAATACCACTCTTCCGCTGACGTATAATCGGTACACACAACTTTCGGTTTCGCACTGTGAAAATCCATAGGATTTAATCACATCATCAAAACGTTTGTTCCATGACCGTGAAGCTTGTTTAAGTCCATACAAGGACTTCTTTAGCTTCCAGACAAGATGCTCTTCACCATCCTTCACATAACCCTCTGGCTGCTGCATATAGATGTCACGACCTTCCTCAAGGTACCCGTTTAAAAATGCGGTTTTGACATCCATCTGCCAGATTTCTAGGTCCATATGTGTTGTTATGGATAGAAGAATTCGAATGGATTTGAGCATGGCTACCGGTGAGAAGGTCTCATCATAGTCAATGCCCTCCATTTGACTATAACCCTTCGCCACCAACTTGGCTTTAAAAGCCGTTATCTCTCCTTCCAAACCATTCTTCCGCTTGTATACCCATTTGCAACCTATGGCCCAAAAGCCATCTGGTAGCACAGACTTCTGGTATACATCCATAGAGGTAATTGATTCAATTTCTGAATCCATGGCTTTATGCCATTTTTTAGCATCTTTGTCATTTACTGCTTCGTCGTATGTCCATGGGTAGGTATCATCTAGTCTATCTTCCGGGATCAAGTCCGAAGACTCTCCCACGAACATATACCGCTCGGGTTGGTGAGGTACCCTCCCACTACGACAGATCACTGGTACTGCGTCAGCAGTTGGTGCAGTTACTTGTGGATCAAATCCTTGCACTGGCGACCGTGCAATTGATTCCATACCTTCGAGAGGTACACTCAATCTCCCACGGGGTTTTCCCAATGAAAGCGCATCATCGTCTCCAATTTCTTGGAGAATGATATCACTTTTGGATTTGTGGTTTTTCACAAACTCGTCCTCTAAGAATCTTGCGTTGGTGCTAACAACGATCTTCTGATCCTCATGACAGTAGAAATAACCACCCTTCGTTTGTCTGGGGTATCCCACAAACAACATTAGCTTGGACCTACCTTCTAACTTATCAGGTTCCTTCGACAAAACATATGCCTGACAGCCTCACACTCTTATCTTTGACACACTGGGATTTCGCCCATACCAGAGTTCCGAGGGTGTTTTAGGAACTGACTTAGAAGGTATCAGGTTCAGCAGGTACACCGCTGTTAGTAACGCGTGGCCCCAAAAAGAAACAGGCAAGTTCGCATAACTCTTCATAGATCTAACCATTTCAAGAAGAATCCTATTTCTTCTTTCCGCCACACCATTTCGCTGAGGAGTGCCTGGTGCGGTCCATTGGGATGTAATCCCATGCTCTGATAAAAACTGCAAGAACTCGTCACTGAGATACTCACCACCACGATCAGATTGTAATGACTTAATGGTCTTGTTTAACTTCTTCTCTACTTCCGCCTTGAATTCCTTGAATTTCTCAAAGCATTCAGACTTATAGTGAAGTAAGTAAACGTACCCGTATCTCGAGTAATCGTCAATAAAAGTGACGAAATACTTAAATCCTCCACGAGCTTGCATGGACATAGGTCCACATAAATCAGAGTGGATCAGTTCCAACACATCACTTGCTCGAGACTGACTTGCCTTGAAAGGCCTGGTCGTCATCTTTCCCTCTATACATGATTCACAAACTCGATGTGGAACTACCTGTATTGAATCCAACGTTCCATCATCCACGAGTCTCTTGATCCTTTTTAGATTGATGTGACCTAGTCTCAGATGCCATAGATATGTAAGATCCTCATCAGAAGATGAAAACTTTCTCTTCTTATGATTAAATGAGTTATATGCAGCATTCACGGAAGATTTATGCAAACAAGTTATGATATAAAGAGAGTCTTTCTGTATCCCACGACAGATAACACCGTTATTGCCATTGATAGTAACATGACTATCAAAAATAACTGAATATCCATCATTTATTAAACTGGAAACAGAGATAAGGTTCTGTCGAAAATCCGGCACATACAAAATATCTCTTAAAATCAAAACATTGTCTTGAAAGCATAATGTAACATCTCCAACTGCTACTGCAGACACACGAGCAGCATTACCCATGGAGATCGTCACCTCGTCATCATTCAGCTGCTTTGTCGGCCTGAATCCCTGCAAAGTGTAACAAACATGATCAGTAGCTCCAGTATCCACTACCCACAAATGGGTAGAAACAGATGCTAAACATGTTTCCGTTACAAGTGCTAATGACGTACCTTGTCCAACCCGCTTGGTCAGACAATCCTTCTTCCAGTGACCAGTTTTGCCCTTCTTCCCCAGTGTCACAGTCTTCTTTTTCCCAGAACTTTTGCTTCCAAAGGCTGTCTTCTTGAATTTCTTTCCAATCACCCCTTTAGCACCTTTCGATGAAGCAGGGCGACTACCGGAAGAAACCAAGACTGCCTTTTTAGGTTGCATGACTGATTCAGCCACCATGAGATCACTAAGTAACTCATTGAGAGTATACTCCTTTTTACTCATGACAACATTCAGCCTAAAGTTCTCAAAAGACTTCGGAAGTGAGTTGAGTATGATATCAACCTGGGCTTCCCCGTTAATACCTCCTCCATGCAAAGTCAGTTCATCCATGAGATGAGTCATGGAAACAACGTGCTCCCTCACTGAGCTACCATCAGTCATTTTACAACTCACGCTTTCCCTCATGAGTTTAAATCTGACAGCTCTATCCGATTCCCCATAAGTAACTGTGAGACTATCCATAATCTCAGCTGCTTTGTCATAGTGCTGATGTTGTTGCTGGAGCACCTTAGACATAGTGGTCATCATGTAGCACTTGACTACATTATTAGACTTGACCCACTTGTCATATAGGTTCCGCTCCACATCAGTTGACTCAGCAGTAGGGACAGCTGGACACGGAGTGTTAAGAACATATTTATGTTCCTCTGCAACTAGGATATAATCCAAGTTGCGCTTCCATTCCAGGAAATTCGGACCAGTTAATTGATTTTGTGCCAAGATATTTATGACATTATTCATAAACATATCTGAAAACAATAATTGATTAAAGTACATACATGCAGAACATTGAAACAAATATGCATTGTAACCTTTTGATAAACCAATACAATTGTTTCCCCCAATTGCCTAGGTGCATCTACTGCAAGCTCCTTTCGAAGACGTTTACAGCAGACCACCTAACCAGACTGCTCTTTGAAGTTCCAGTCTTTAATTTCAATCCATGACAGGTATTCGCCGGCAAATGAAATTAATAATCGGAGATAAAACTAAGACCATGTTCAACCTATCTGAGCAGGGATATCATTCATGAGTTAGTACTCAGGCAACATCTAAGCATTTGACCACAATTCTAACTCCGGAAGTTAAAAAGACGATTTTTCATACATACTAGACCCATGACGCATGCCTCTTACAACCTTTGTTATCTCATTTAAAACAATTCTAGAGAACTTATGAACAAATAAAGTAAGCAGGCTACGGTCGTGTAGACGTCTACTCACTTCACTGTCCACTTCTCACATGTTTAAATGTTTTATTTAGAAATCTCATCTATTAGAACTTATGAACAAATAAAGCAAGCAGGCTACGGTCGTGTAGACGTCTACTTACTTCACTGCCCACTTCTAATAAGAGACCGCATTGTGGAGGTCTTGTTGATTTTAATTAAAAAATCTTGCTTAGTCTTTTTCCTTCAAAAGGTTCTTATGCGCACAGATTATTTTATGATCCATATATTATGTCACATCTAAAATTCCATCATATTTCCCAACATGATTCCGGAATTTATAGACATAATTTAATACATAAAATAAATCACATAAAGCATGCTTTGAACAGTAAATAATAAAGCAATAACATGCTTCCCTATTATCTACAACATGCTTTAAAAATAAATAATAAAAGCACTAGCATGCTTTCCTATTATTTACTAGTGCGCACATAATAAATCACATCATACGAGAAATTAATTAAATAAACAAATAAAATTTCTCGTGGCCCCTTGATGCAATTACATGGGAAATAAAATTAAATCTATCTATTACAATGACTTAATTTAATACAGATCTTCAAACTGGGCTCCCACTCTTTAATTTGAAATCTGCAATCTTGGACTGGAATAATAATACAGCAGTTTGGGCCAGGAATTAGTGAACCAGGGTTATCTGACCTAATAAAATAATTAAATTTAATCCTGGGCCAACCCACATCACACTAGGGTTTGAGCACAACAAATTAGGGTTTCTAAGTTCAAAACCCTAGCTTCAGCCTTTCGGGCTGCCGTCGGGCCCGCGACCCGGCCCGCGCGGTTTGAACCCTTGCTGCTGCAAACCAGCCATCACCTTCTTCCTCCAAACCCGCCGCCGGAACAACACAGCCCAGCAGCCGCCGCCAGCAGTTCCAGCCTCGCAGCCGCACAGCAGAAACCCTAGCCGTCGCCGCTACCTTGCAGCACAACCGTCGCCACGCCAGCAGCCACCGCGCTCCCCGTCGCCATTGCGGCTGTTACAGCCATCACCATCGCGAGCAGAGCTCGCGCAACCTTGCTGCGCACAATCGCAAACCACAGCCACCGCAAAGCCCCTGCGCACACCCTCGATGTACGCGCGCCTGTCGCCTGAAAGCAGCAACCCACGCTGACCAGAACCGGCGCCGTTGCCACTGTGTGGGAGAAGAAATGACGGTCTGCTGTGAGGAGGAAGAAAGACAAATGGCGAGTTGTTGCTGCCAAGACGGCCACCGCGCGCGGCCCTGCTGCAGGGATCTACCGCGTGCCGCCTGCGCGCGGCCATTGCTCGCCGGCCAGCGGGCGCCGCCGCCGCGCGCGGCTATGCTGTCACCGGAAACTGTTGTGCTTCATTTTGTTGCTGAACTTGTTCTCTTTCTTGTTTCGGTTACAGATTGAAAAAAAAATACAAAAGATCTAGATCTATTACATATTTTTATCCTATCAATCTAATCGCGGATTTTCTCGCGATTTAGAACCAAAAACAAAAATGTAGAGGGGGCCACGAGAACAAAAACATCCACGACAAAATAAATCTATCCACGATAAATTAAATAACATGCATAAACTGAATGTTAAAATTTATTTTCCGACAGAGCCATAAAATACGAACCTGGCTTTGATACCAATTGTAGGAACTGAGTCTACAATAGGCGACATGAATCGCCATTTATTATAACTCCGGATTCGATTTATGGATATCAAAATAAATATCATGACAAACAGTAAATGCCCTATGCATGCTCCTATTTAATTTAATTCGTAGATTCAAAGGAATACCTGAGACTCCAACGACTGATCTACAGATCTAGATCGATGATGGCAATGAAGATGGTGCAGATCTGGATCTGGAATCGATCAAAGCGATGGTGTTCCTACAGATCTGATCTTCTGATCTATTCCCTTGCTCGATCCGAAAATCTGTTGAGGATACGCTACCAGATCAACAGCCGCCCAATCTCTCACAATCTCTCTAGGGTTTCTGATTTGAAACTTCAAAACTTATGTGGGAAAATGAGAGATTGATCTATTTATATAGATCTAAGAATGGGCTATTAGGGTTTAATAAACCCTAATGGGCTCTGAGCAGTGTTGGGCCAGACCAGGGATCAAATGCAAATAATAAAGTGGGCCTCCTATTAATTAATTTCATGTTCAACCCAGAACATAATTAATTAATAGACATTAATTCATGCCACCAGAGAATTAATGCTGACCTACCCCTTTATTACCACGTTATTAGGAACGGGTTGCATTGACTTGGTTAATCCCCATATTTAAGGTTTCAGACATTCATTAATTAATTCAGCGTATGACAATTAGCTGTAATTAATTAATCTCTTATTATTCCTGAGTAGTACCACTCAACCCTTATCGCTTATGCTTGAATCAATGATTCAGCCTGCAGGACTTAGCATAACGAACCTCGTGAGCTTCCCAGGGAATGTCACCATCCTGAAACGGATATGGTTATCTAAATCCAGCCCGAGGAAACCCCACTCAAACTGCCATCACCCAAGATGCAGATATACGAGTACATGTAAGACTCTCCACCATAGCAAGTCAAAGTGACAGTCAACCCATGTGTACCCCTCAGCTTTCAATAGACTTTAGATCCGACCAAGTTACCGAGATCTTTACTCATTCATATGTCAAGTAGAATGGTTCATCTCACTGTTGATCCTATCAATACATTGAGATGTACTGGTCACACAAAGCAGTCAAGATAAACCGTTTATGGACTTGTGTGCCGCAGCCTAAACCGACAGCCAAACCAGAAACTGTCTCAGCTGTGATAACTGTTTATATCTCGCTTGGTCGAACGATCTATACGATCTTCTATGATCTCTTACACACCGTATGATCTCCCTATCGACGAGATAACTGTATGTGTTTGTTCGCATCGTATGATTGTTAATTCAGATAGGAGTTGTTTATTGCAAGTCATTAATGATTACCAGTATATCAAACATAACATTTCCCAATATACCAATCATAATGCTTTTATGTATACAATTCCAACAGCAACAAAATCAATTCGGCGGAAGAGCGACTGAGGCTCCATATGCACACCTAGACAAATTTCTGATGCTCTGCAATACTGTCAAAATTGGAGGGGTCAACAAGAGTGCCATCCGAATGCATCTGTTCGCATTCTCTTTGCGGGATAAGGCACAGTCTTGGTTTACTGCACTGGACAAAGAAAGCATCCGAATATGGACGGAATTACGGAAGGAATTACTGGAAAACTTCTTTCCTCCGAACGTGATCCGACAGAGAAGGAAGGAGATCATCCAGTTTGCTCAAAGACCAGATGAAAGTTTCTATGAAGCGTGGGAGCTACAAGGAGTTATTGAGATCTTGCCTAGGGCATGGCCTACCTCCGGGCGAGCAAGCAAAAGTATTCTATGAAGGGCTCAATGAGAGGACCGTTGAGTTGGTGGATACCACACTTGGTGACACCTTCATGACAAAAAGTCAGAAGAAGGCCATGGAATTTTTCCAAAAGATGGCCAACAACAATCAACGTTGGTCCTCGAGTTGAACTCATCCTGTGAAGGCTGTGGAGAAAGTAGTGGAGAAAAAGGCAGCTGAAGAACCTGATTGGGCAGCCGAGGTGAAGAAGTTACGAGAGGACTTCGCTGCACTGAAATTAGAAAAAGCAGTTGCTGTAATAGAGCCGGTGCAAGCTCCACTGGAAGGAGATTGTGCCGATGTGAATTTTGTTCAAAGGGGCGGTTATCAAAACAATTAACCTGGAGGATATTAGCAGCACAATCAACCCTACAACTACAATTATGCTAGGAATCATCCGGGATTTTCCTATGCTAACCCTCAAGCTGCAGAGTAGCCACCACCTGGATTTGTGGTGCGAGACGGAGTAGTGGTGGAGCATAAGAAGCCCAATCTCGAGGAGATTTTGGCTAAGTTCATGCAAGGGTCCACTGACAAAGTGACCAAATTGGAGCAAGAAATCTCAGGCGTAAACACTAAAGTTGATCAGGTGCAGAAGCATGTGCAGATTATAGAAAACCAGGTCAGCCAGATTGCCAATGCCCTCGGAGCTCAACACAAGCCGGGACAACTCCTGAGCAACACTCAGGTTAACCCCAAGAATCAGAATCAGAGGAACCAAGTGAATGCCATCACTCTGAGAGGGGGAAAATCGTATGAAGGGCCAAAGCAGGCGGGGAAAGATACCCGGGAGGACGTAGAAGTCGAGCAAGTCAAAGAAACCGTCGCAGATGCAGCCCCGTCGATCGATGCTGGATCTACGTCAATCAACGTAGCTCCAAAGGCCTCGTCGATCGACGCTGATCCTCGTCGATCGATGCCAGTTCCCAGTCCGCCTCCAAAAAGACCTGCTCTGCCATTTCCACAGCGGTTTGCCAAGACAAAGATGAACGAGAGGTATGCACGCTTCTTGGAAAATATGAAGAAGGTGCACATCAACATTCCATTGGTTGAAGCCCTGCAAGACATGCCCAGATACATCAAATTTCTGAAAGACATGGTCTCTCAGAAAAGACCATTCCTGGAGCACGACCTCTTCGAAGAATGCAGCGCCATAATTCAAAAGAAGATGCCGATCAAAAGAGAGGATCCGGGCTCCTTCACGATCTCTTGCATAATCGGAGGGGAGACCTTCGGAAAAGTCCTCTGTGATTCTGGAGCATCAATCAACCTGATGCCGCTGTCCATCTTCAATCGGTTGGAGATCGGACACATTAAGCCAACAACCATATCACTTCAGATGGCCGATCGTTCAGTGTCCTACCCGAGAGGCATTGTGGAAGATGTGTTGGTGAAGGTAAAGGATTTCAGTATCCCAACCGATTTCATGGTTCTTGATATGGAAGAAGATCGCAACATTCCCCTAATCCTGGGAAGACCATTTTTGAAGATCGGAGGGGCGTTGATCGACATTCAAGAGGGCAAACTGACATTCCGGGTCAACAATGAGTCAGTCACATTCTCAATCTATAAGACAATGCAGAAGCACAACGAAGGGAGCTACCAGGAAGAATGCCACATGATAAACTGCTTCAACCCTGTGATGTCTTCTCCCTTCGCCTCTCTCAAAGGTGAGCCGGATTTTCTGGAAAACTTCCTACAACACTCGTTGTTCTCATCGAGATATCTAGAAGAAGCAGACGAGGAAATTTTGGATCTGGTCATGGAGTTGGATGTGTTCGAGGAGATAACTCGAGAAAAGGAGAACAAGAGGGAGCAACTACCAAAACGCGTGCAGCCAGAACAAACCAGAAAAAGTTTGGAGAAGGACCACGTCGATCGATGCCATCATCTCATCGATCGACGCCGCCTCGAAGTCTACATCGATCGACGTGAATTTCAAGTCGATCGACGCACGAAGGAAGCCAGATGCAGAGTTTTCATCGATAGAAACAACGCGACGTAGAAAAGGGATTGCTGCAGTTTTGCTCACGTCGATCGACGCCCAAAGCACGTTGATCGACGCCGATCTAGAAAAGCAGTCATCCAACTCTGATCCGCCGACTCTGGAACTCAAGACACATTCGGCACACCTCAGGTACATTTTTCTGGGTTCTAATGACATTTACCCTGTTATTGTCTCTACCTATCTTACATAGGTGGAGTAGGAGAAATTACTACGAGTTCTACGGAAATACAAGTCCGCCATTGGATGGACTTTGGGGGATATCAAAGGGACCAGTCCTTCGCTTTGCATGCACAAGATCATCCTTGAAGAGGATGCCACACCAAAGAGACAAGCACAGCGACGACTGAACCCTATCATGCAAGAAGCCGTAAAGAAGGAGGTTCTCAAACTCCTAGACCATGGCATGATATATCCGATTTCCGATAGGAAATGGGTAAGCCCTACTCAAGTAGTAACTAAGAAAGGGGGGATGCAGATAGTAAAGAATGACGATGGAGAGGAAGTTTCGACTAGGCCGGTCACGGGATGGCAATTTTGCATTGACTATCGAGCCTTGAACACCGCCACGTGCAAGGATCATTTTCCTCTTCCTTTCATTGACCAAATGCTTGATAGATTATCCGGTTACCCTTTCTATTGTTTTCTTGATGGTTACTCAGGGTATAACCAGATAGCTGTGGCGCCAGAAGATCAGCACAAAACTGCATTCACCTGTCCTTACGGAGTGTTCGCCTACCGACGGATGCCTTTTGGATTGTGCAATGCACCGGCAACCTTTCAAAGATGCATGATGGCAATCTTCCACGACTTGATCGAAGACATCATGGAGGTATTTATGGATGATTTCTCAATTTTTGGTACCTCATTTGATGTTTGTTTGCAGAATTTAGCTACTGTACTTGAGAGATGCACCGAGATAAATCTATGCCTCAATTGGGAGAAATGCCACTTCATGGTGCGAGAAGGAATCGTGTTGGGACATCGAGTATCAGCTGAAGGACTAGAAATGGACCGAGCTAAAGTGACAACCATTGAAAAGATGCCACCTCCAACAAGTGTCAAAGCAGTCAGAAGTTTTCCTTGTCATGCCGGATTCTACAGAAGATTCATCAAAGACTTCTCAAAGATATTGCGACCCTTGTGCAACTTATTGGAGAAGGATGTGTCATTTGTCTTCGACGACGACTTCTTGCAGGCCTTTGAAAAGCTGAAAAATGCATTAGTGACAGCACCGGTGCGAGCCGTTCATTCTGATGTACGACACCAGCGAGTATGCAGTTGGGGCAGCCTTGGGAAAACTGAAAGGAAGGCTCTTTCATGTGATTCATTACGCCAGCAAGAGCATGAATCCGGCTCAATGCAACTATACCACCACAGAAAAGGAGATGCTTGCGGTCGTGTATGCATTTGACAAGTTTCGGTCCTATCTAATAGGTTTGAAGACAATTGTCTACACCGACCACGCAGCCATCAGATACCTTTTTGCGAAGCAAGATGCCAAACTCAGATTGATCCGGTGGATACTGTTGCTACAAGAGTTAGATTTGGGGATCAAAGACTATTAAGGGAGTGAGAATGTGATTGTAGACCACTTGTCATGATTTGAGCCACCAATTAAAGGGGATGATCAGCAGATGAGGATCCGAGAGACATTCCCCAACGAGCAGATCTATGCTATTAAGGATTTGAGGGAGACGTACGAGTCAAAAACACCATGGTATGCAGATTTTGCCAACTATCTGGTGGTCGGCGTTCTTCCACCGGACTCTTCCCCATATGCAAAGAAGAAGTTCCTGCATGATGTCAGATTCTACTATTGGGAGGATCCCTACCTTTGGCGTAGATGCGCTAACGGCGTCATTCGCCGTTGTGTGCCTCAATCCGAGTGGCAACATATTTTTTAAGCCTTTCATTCATCTCCTAGCGGCGGTCATCATTCAGCCAACCGGACATCATTCAAAATACTAGCGAGCGGATTCTATTGGGCATCCATCTACAAGATCTGCCGTGGGTGGATTACGAGTTGTGATTGTTGTTAGAGGACCGACAACATTTCGCGGAGGGATGAGATGCCACAGACTCCGGTGATTGAAGTTGAAATCTTTGACGTATGGGGGATCAACTTCATGGGTCCTTTTCCGCCATCCCAAGGGTTCTCATACATTCTACTGGTGGTGGATTACGTGTCGCGATGGGTTGAAGTCGTTCCAACAGTCACCAATGATTCCAAAGTCGTCATCAAGTTTCTCCAGAAGCTCATGACAAGATTTGGAATGCCAAGAGCCTTGGTAAGTGATGGGGGATCACACAAGCTATTACCAATGATAGAAACTCCACTATAAGAAATAACTGAATATCCATCACTAAATGACTTGGAAACAAAACTTAAGTTCCGTCGGAAAACCAGCACATATAAAACATCTCTCAAAATCAAAATATTGTTTTCAAAGCATAAAGTAAAATCACCAATGGCTACTGCTGAGACTCGCTCTCCGCTGCCCATTGAGATGGTAATCTCGTCATGCTTCAGCTGCCTTGTCGGCCTGAACCCCTGCAAAGTATAACAAACATGATCAGTAGCTCCAGTATCCACTACCCAAGAAAGGGTAGAAAACGATGCTAAACATGTTCCCATTATAAATGCACATGACATACCTTGTCTACCCGTGCCAAGCACTAGACAATCTACTTCACTTCGCTTGCGCTTGCATGGCCTGATGACGTCTTCTACCAGATCAGCTTCATCTATCATTTTAAGCATTTCTTTTGCTTCAGCAACTGTCTTGTCAAAATCTGACAAAGTTGGAGCAAATTCTAATGCTCTAAGGTCAGATTCCTCTCGCATCAAGGCTAAGAGTAACCCAGGAAGAGTAAACTCGCGCCTGGTACCGAGGGAGTTGATGAAATCATTATAAGAATCAGATAGAGAGTGCAGGACAATGTTTATTTTTTGCTCGCTTACTGACTTGTCCACCTCTCTTTCTATACTTTCTCATAATTCTCATCAACCTGATGAAGTGCAGAAGCAACGAACTCCCATCAGTCATTCTCTTGCACACTAGGTCCTCCACAAGATTATAACTGACAGTTCGTCTCACCTTCCCATAGACTTTCACAAGGTCCCTCCATATCTCAACAGCAGTTTGGTACTTCTTATACTTGAGCTTTAATTCTCTAGATAGACTGTTCATGATAAGTCTGCGGGCAAACTCATCAGAAGCTACCCATCTGTCATAGAACTGTCGCTCATAACTAGTACAGTTCCAATACTTGGGAGATAGAGGGTCCATGTAAAGCACATGGGCATGTTTTGCAGTGCAGAGTATTTCCATGAAGCAAAACTTCCATTCAGGAAAATTCGGACCAGTTAAAGGGTTTGATATTAAGAGGTTGACAACGTGAGCAACAGACATGTCTAAAAACAATTAATTAAAGCAGAAATTAAAACATAGTCGCAAACAATTGAAACAATTAAATATTGAAACCTTATGATAAGGCAATATTAATGTTTCCTCCAATTTGCCTAAGTATTACTATTGCAAGCCACACATGTGGGCGTTTACAACAAAACACTTAACCAGACTGCATCTTTCAATTCCAGTCCTTTAATTCCAATCCATGCCCGGGTTCCTTAGACAAATGGAATTAATAATTGGAGACTAACTTAAGACCATATTATCCTACTGAGCAGGGACATCACAAATGAGTTATACTCTGGATAACATCTAAACTAGCTTACCACCAAAGCCAACCCTCCCATATAAGGATCCACTAGAACACACTTGATCCCTATAATAAGGTTGTCTCATTTAATTCAATCCCTAGAGAACTTATGAAAATTTAATACGCAAGCTACACATGTAGACGTTTACGCATGAACTCCCACTTCTCACATGAAATAAATGTTTGTTTTAAGAAATCCTATCTATTAGAACTTATGAATAATAAATTAACTAAGCTACACATGTAGACGTTTACCTAATAAATTACCCACTTCCAATAAAGGATCGCTTTGTGGAAGTCTTACTAAATTATGAGCTTAGTAATTTTTAATTCATAAGGTTCAATTGCACAGATTATTTTAAGTAGCCATAATTATAACTCTGCTAAAATTCTATCATGCATAACATGAACCCCGAATTTATAGTTATAATTAATTACACAAAATAAATCACATAGCATGCTTTAAAGCTGTAAATAAAAGCAGCAAACTTGCTCCTATTATCTACAACATGCTTATATGCTGCGCAATTAATATTAAACACATATATAATGCGAAGATAAATAATAAAACAAATAAAAATGTCCACGTGGTCCCATGATAAAAAAAAAAAATTCTAACTATTACATGCTGGAATTATTTTTACAGATCTTCTACTGGGCTCCCACTACTTGGATTATGATCTGAATTTATTTTCTGAATCTGGGCCTCCAAGATTTGATTTATCAGAAAATTGGACAACTGGGCCAGTTAACCAAATTGCAGGCCTAGGCACACATTGCAAGCCCAATAGCCCGCGAGAACTCGGCCCGATGAGCCACCACCGGCGAACCACCGCCGCCGCGAGGGCTCTCGGGATCGCGCAACAGCCATGCACGTAAGTGCATGGTTGCAGCCCGCGATTCCGCCTCCTCCGGCTGTCGCCTGTTTCGCATATTGCCGCCCAGGCTTGCCCCGGCTAGCCCCGACCATTGCCCGAACTGTCGTGCACCATCTTCTCCACCGTCAGCCACCACGACTTGGTGGAAAATGCACAGGAAGCGTGACGTGAGAGACGCACGCGCAACATGCAAACCCTAGGGTTTGCATTGCCCCCGCGCGCGCGAACCACTACGCCGCACCGCCCCCAGCCTGCGCCCCTGCTCCATGAGCCGCCACTCCACGAGCTGCCGCCGCACCACCCGTGCCCTGCTGACGCCGATCGAATGGAGGGAAGAGCACCGTCAGCGCTGCGCGAGGGCGCGGAACCTAGGGTTCCGTCGCTGCGCGTGCCTCGCACCCCGGCCACTGCAGCCACCATCCCGGCCTCTACAGCCGCCATCTCGGCCTCCTATCGCCACTGCCCTCGCATCGCCGGCCCAGGGCGCCGGCATCGTTCCTGGCCGGCCACGGCCGCACGGCTATTGCATGTCGCGCGCGCACGCTGAAACCCTAGGGTTTCCGCGCAGCCGTACCGTCGTGCCCTCGCCGTGCACAACTGCCGTGCATGGCCTGCTGCAGTGCCGGTGCTGTCGTTTTACAGATTTAATTTTTAAATAAAAGATTACATTGAATAAACCTAATTACAATCTAAAAATCTAAATCTAACCACAGATTTATCTCGTGGGTGAAAAACAAATCCTTATCAAGGGGCGGATTAACCCGAGAACCACGAGGACGAAAAACATAACCATACAATCCAAAACCCACGCAATCATTCAATAATAATTATCATGCAAATCATAGGCAATATTATTTTTTCCGATAGAGCCAATTAATTTAAACCTGGCTCTGATACCAATTGAAGGGATTCGTGAACTGAATCACGAAGTTCGTTTGCCAAGGATCGTTAATTGGAATATCAAAAATAAATTGCTATGCCAATGATTAATCCTACCATGCTCTTATTGAATATGCATAGGGGGTTTATGCGGAATACCTGGATTGCAAAACCCTGAAGAACGAGTGCGCGGAGATTCCTCTTGATCTTTTTCCCACGCACAAAGATTAATTTCCTAACAGATTGAGGAAATAAATCTATGAAAATTATTAAGTAATTTTCGAAAACAAGAAGGAGAGAGAAGAAAGAAGATAATCCTCCTGATCTGATCTACTGATCTGTATCCCAACTCAATCTGAATATCTGGTGAAGATTCCCTTCAGATTCCTTGCCCAGTTGAGAAGCAGAATTTCCTCCTCATTTCTCAGATATATTCGATCACCACACCTTCCAAATTCTGGTTTGCTGTGTGCAACTTATGATCTTGTGGTGTGTCGAGATCTGAGGAACTGAGGCGTATTTATAGGAAAATACTGGACTTCTATTCGGCTAGAGTTTCATGGGCCAGACCAGGGACCAGAATGCAAATAGCAAATAAGGCCTTGATCACTGTAAAATCTACAGATTAATTATAGAAACAGTGGCAAATAAATTTGTAAACCCTAAGGTTATCGAATCCAGGAGAATTGTGTGGGGAAAATATCCTATGTACTAGCTATGATCCTAAGATTTATTGTTTGAGTGAACAAAAAATTTAGGGTTTTGATTTTGAAAATAAAGATAACAATGCTGAAAATTAAAGGGGTTTTGAAAGCAAATTTAAAAGAACACAGATCCTAGAGAAGAATTCTTATTATGGATAACATGTAGAAATCAATTAATTCAACAGGTGGAATACTGCAATAATGCTATATCTCCTTGGTTGGAAAATATAACCTAGATTACTAATTAGTGACTATCTCCGCTCGGTCTCAAGTACACCAAACTAGTCAATCTGATAAGCAAATCAGTTCAATTCCTACAGTCTAGTACATCTTTTTTGATAGTGTAGAGTGTATCATGCATTCCTAATCCCACTATCAATATTCACCTCTCGGTCCTTCTATCAATAGCTAGACATCTAAATTAATCGTCACCTCTCGGTCCTTGAATTAAATTAGAATTATGGAATGAACGCATGAATCATGAACCTAATTAATTAATCCTAACATGCATCCATAATAATACCAACCCCTAGAACACGCTAGGGTTTCTAGCCACTCATCGCAGATAGAAATCCAAAAGAAAACATATTAAATTGCATAAAAGTAAAGAACTTACAAGAAAATTAAAAGGGTTTCGTGTTTCCCAAGTCTCCAAACTCTACAAACTGAAAAATATGATGATTCCTATTATAATTGATCTGAAAATATGAGAGTTGCTTCCAAAAAGTCGAATTTAGTTAGGTATTTATAGGGGTGGATGTGTATCCTATTAAAATCTAGGGCTAAAGATATGAATATATTCGATTTTCATCAAATTTCCCGCATCAGCAGACCCGCGTTGATCGTTGCTGATTGGCGTTGATCGACTTGGCTCTCTCTTTGGCATCGATTGATGTGGATTCACATCAATCGACATGGTCTCTCGCCCCTTCTGCGCGGTCTCACGGTTTTGGCCATAACTTCCTCTCCCGAACTCCGATTGACCTGATTCAAGTGCGTTGGAGAGCTAACTCAAAGCTTCATCCATTGCCATGCGCCAATAGTCTGAATTCCTCTTGTGGAAGAACTCTTCTTTGCTAATCTTACACGTTACTGCTTTCAGAACGATTTTCTCGTGAATGTAGGCCTAAAACCTGCAAAAACACCAAGACGCGCATAATACCACCTAATATAGACTCATGCATAGAATATATATATAAACTCAATAAAACTACATAAAATAGTAGAAAATAATATAGATAAGCGAGTAAAATAATGAGCTTATCAAACCCCCTAAACTTGAACGTTTGAAAGATCATGCGATTAAAGTGCAATGCCTCACAAGATTCATCACAGTCAAGAATCAAAAATCCACTACACACAAGCAGTTTGAAAGAGACAGAAAATTCATCAACAGTGGAAGAACTCACAAGAAGTGTATCGCTCGACTCTCAAGTAATTAAGGTATAGATGAAAGCACTCAACAACATGTATGAAGAAATTTCTACCATAGTCTTGCAAATTTTCTAATATCTCCACTGCTAGAATGTGCACACAAGTCTAGAATCAAAAAGGACTTTCATTAGGTTGTTATGTAGGCTTTTTGTGAAGGGTAGGGAAAATTTGGCCAAGTGACTAAATTAAGTTGAGTTGATCATTCTCAACCAATGCAACCACCATCTATTCATCATTCAACCTTCTCCTAATATTTTCAACAAACTCATTTTTCATTTTTTTTCCTAGCTCATTTTGAATCTCTTATGCTCTTTACAAAATTTTGTATCCTTTTCTTTTCAGAGAGCTTATGAGAATTCTAATTATTTCTTTGAGCTTCTTTTTCACACATCTTTTCACCACTAATTTATATTTTGTTATCTCCATCTCACAATCATTCCACCCCATATACCACAACTTAAGACATGAGGAAAACCGATGCTTCTTCTTAATCTCATAGACAAGGAAAGAAAAATTTTGTATAGGCTCAAAAGTGGCTAACTAGGGAAAATTTAATGCGAAGGGACAGTGTTTAGGATATTGGGTTATCAAAGATGGCCTAAGATCATCTCCTAAACTTGTGCACACTATGCTGTCTCAACACAGAAAATAGGCAAGTTCTAGACAAATAAATAAACACATGTGAATCTCACATCAAATGAAATAAAGGCTCAAATTTCTCACACAAGGGTTCAAATATTTTTCTTCCACAGTCAATTTCAAATCAGCTCAATCGGCATGCAAGTGTAAGTGTCAAATCAATCCTATCATGCGGTATTCTACATTCATAGGCATCTAACCACAATCACAATCAATTCAAGCTCAACCCTCAACCGATTCTAATCTCACAATCTCATTCGGGTTATATCAAAACTCAAAAAAAAATTCCCCACAAAATAGAATAAAACTTAAAAATATTTAAGGCAGAAAGCAGAATAAATAAAAGATAGAACGTTCCATCTCTTGTCAACATCCCCCCAAACTTATTTCCAACTCAAAGAGTGGAATAAGTTTGAAAATCAGACAAAAGAGGGAACGATACCTGGTAGTTGATCTCAGACATCAACTTTTTATCTCCCGGAGTCTTCAGATATCGCACGACGCCAAATAATGGCTACTGGCACTTTGCATAGATCGACGCGAAGCCTTCTTGTTGATCCTTGTTGTGGATCGAAGAGTATCACGCCGGGCTGCTCGGCGTCGATCGACGCCAGGCTGCGTCGATCGACGTCAAGACGTACTCCAAATTTCTTTTAATAAACTGCAAAATAACTGTTAATGCAAAAATAATAAAAAATCGAAATAAAAATGAAAATTAAAAAGGAAATACGGTCGCAGCTCGACGATACCTTAATTCATCGCCAGGGAGGTCGGGTCCAGACTCGCCGGCTGATAAGCTCATTATTTTACTCGCTTATCTATATTATTTTCTACTATTTTATTTAGTTTTAATGAGTTTATATATATATTCTATGCATGAGTCTATATTAGGTGGTATTATGCGCATTTTGGTGTTTTTGTAGGGTTTTAGGCCTAAGTTCACGAGAAATCCGTTCCGGAAGCAGTGACGTGTAAGAGTAGCAGTGAAGAGTTATTCCACAAGAGGAATTCGAGCTATTGGCACATAGCAATGGATGATTCTTTGAGTTAGCTCTCCAACGCAACTGGAATCGGGTCAATCGGAGTTCGGGAGAGAAAGTTATGGCCAAAACCGTGAGACCGCGCAGAAAGGGCGAGAAGCTGCATCGACAGACGCCAATCAGCATCGATCGACGCCGACCAAGAAGCCACATCGATCGACGTGGATCAGCCACGATCGACGCGAGGCTGTCTGCTGGAGCGGAAATTCGAGGAAAAACGGATTTATTCATATCTTTAGCCCTAGATTTGATAGGATACATACCCACCCTCATAAATACCTATGTAAATTCGATTTTTCAGTACCAATCATCATATTTTTTGTTCTACAATTTGGTTTTGAGAGTTTGGAGACTTGGGAAACACGAAACCCTTTTATTTTCTTGTAAGTTCTTTATGTTTATGCAATTTAATATGTTTTCTTTTGGATTTCTATCTGCGATGAGTGGCTAGAAATGCTAGCGGGTTCTAGGGGTTGATATTATTATGGAAGCATGCTAGGATTAATTAATTAGGTTCATGATTCCTGTGTTTATTTCATAATTATAGATTAATTCAAGGATAGAGAGGTGACGATTAATTTAGATGTCTAGCTATTTATAGAAGGACCGAGAGGTGAATATTAATAGTGGGAATAGGAATGCATGATACAATCTACACTATCCAAACAGATGTACTAGACTGTAGGAATTGAACTGATTTGCTTATCAGATTGACTAATTTGGTGTACTTTGAGACCGAGCGGAGATAGTCACTAGTTAGTAATCTAGGTTATATTTGCCAAACAAGGAAATATAGCATTGTTGTAGTATTCCACCTGTTAAATTAATTGATTCCTACATGTCATCCATAATATGAATTCTTCCCTAGAATCTGTGTTCCTTTAAATTTGCTTTCAAAACTACTTTAATTTTCTGCATTGTTTTCTTTACTTTTATAAAACCTTGATTTTGGATCTCTCAAACAATGAATCTTAGGATCATAGCTAGTATATAGGATAATTTCCCCACACAATTCCCCTGGATTGATAACCTTAGGGTTTACAAATTTATTTGCCGCTGTTATTATAATTAATCTGTTAGAAATAGCAGTGATCAAATTGGCGTCGTTGTCGGGGAACTGTTAGATTTTATCTTGTTACTAGTTCATTCTAGGATTTGCTGGATTGAGTTTTAATTTTCTGTACGTGTGCGTGTGTGAGTTTTTGAGTCTACATCGCGCGTCGATCGACGCTCGGTGGAGCGTCGATCGACATCAATCACTTTGCAGCATCAATCGACGGATACCTTTTGTCGATCGACGCCGACCACTCTTTTGTGTCGATCGACGTGAATCCACGTCGATCGACGCTGAACTGATATTTACCTATTTCCTGCGCAGGTGCATGAACACGCGAGCCAAAGGAAAAACACTCGAAACCTTCGTCCCTGAAATTGAAGCAACCTCCAGGAAAATCAAAAAGAAAGGAAAAGAAAAACAACGAGAGATGGCTGAGAATCTTGAAGCACCTCTGCAAAATATGACTCCCGAGGAGCAGAGGCAATTTGTGAATGAAGTACATCAGCTGAGAGCACAACTACAAGCAGCCCAGGCTACTCAGGCGGAGCAAGCTGCAAGACTGGCAGAATTGAACGATAGGCAAGTTGTGATCCCGCAAAGGTCCATCTTGGATCGATTTCTTCCACAGCAAGCGGAGGTCGGATTCAGAGTTGGCATTGATGCCAACAACTTCGAGCTGCGCACAAGCCTTATTCAGATGGTGCAGCAAAACCAGTTTGGGGGGAGAGCTGTAGAAGACCCATATACCCACCTCAACCAATTCATTGAGGTGTGTAACACTGTGAAGCAGAATGGAGTAACCCAAGATGTGATCAGGATGAGACTGTTCTCGTTCTCACTCAGAGACGAGGCACGGTCTTGGTTTGATGGACTGGATAAGAGTCAGATCGGGACATGGGAGGAGCTTCGAGCAGAGTTCCTTACCAACTACTTCCCACCGAGCCTGTTGCTGAAGAGGAAAGCTACCATTACTACTTTCAAGCAGATGTATGATGAGTCACTTTACGAGGCCTGGAAGAGATACAAAGAGCTTCTACGACTCTGTCCTGGACATGACATCGATCTGGAGATGCAAGTGTGTCATTTTTATGAGGGACTGAACCCTCACATGAAGGAGCTGGTTGATGCATCTGCTGGAGGAATACTGATGAAGAAGAGTGGTGCAGAGAGTATGAGGTTGCTGGCTGATATGGCGCTGAATAGCCACCAATGGCCAACTGATAGGCAGTTACCAGTCAAAGCAGTCGAGACAAAGCCAGAATTCGACGTGGTCGCTAAGGTGAAAAAGCTCCGGGAGGAGATTGAAAAGTTGGGCACATCACAAGTTGCAGCTGTTGCAGAGCCTAGCATGGCCATAGTACCCATAGAGGCTGACTACATCAACAGGGGTGCAAGCAGTTCGTCTGGAACTGCCGGTACGGACGTGAACTACATTGGCGGTGGTTATCACAATAACTACCGAGGCAATCAAGGGTATCAGTACAACCATTGGCGATCTCACCCTGGTTTTTCCTATGCGCCCTTCTGCTGCAGAACACCCTCCGCCTGGTTTTGATGCAGGTACTGGAGGAGAGATCGTGGAAAGGAAGAAATCTGTGCTAGAGGAGACGCTCGAGAAATTCATCAAGAGCTCGGATAACCGGTTTGGGAAAGTAGAAACCGAGGTGAAGGGAATGGCCAACCACATGCAGCTGATGAGGAAACATCTTCAGATGATGGACACACAATTGAGCCAGATCGCCACCACACTCGGCAACCAACACAAGCCTGGACAACTTCCGTGCACAACGGAGGTGAACCCCAAGGCCTAAAAAGATTGCAAAGCCGTTACTTTGAGGTCTGGGACGAGCTACAAGGGTCCCAGGCACGAAGTTGAAGCAGTCTGAAGATCAGCTCCCTCCTTTGCCATTCCCACAGAGGTTCGCAAAGCAGAAAGAGGTCGAGAAGTTCTCCAGATTTGTGGAGAACCTGAAGAAGGTCAGCATCAACATCCCGCTGATCGAAGCACTGAAGGAAATCCCGGGGTACATGAAGTACCTCCAAAAATTCATGAGTGGAAAGAAACAATTCGTGGAGAATGAGACGGTGAAGATCCACAAGCAATGCAGCCTGCTACTTCAAAAGCAGATGCCCATCAAGAAAAGCGATCCTGGATGCTTCTCTATTCCGGTTGAGATTGGGGGACACACATTCGAGAGAGTACTATGTGATACTGGGGCCAGTATCAACCTGATGCCGTACTCCATCTACAAGCGACTCAACATCGGAGAGATGAGGCCCACGACGATCACCCTGCAGATGGCGGACCGGTCTGTGTCCCGCCCGAAAGGTATACTAGAGGATGTGCTCATTCGCGTGGGCCATCTCATTTTTCCTGCAGATTTCATGGTGCACGAGATGAAGGAGGACGAGAATATGCCCATGATCTTGGGGCGTGAGTTTCTCGACACTAGCGCTTCTCTCATTGACTGTCGAGGCGGCGAGAGCACACTCCGAGCAAATGACGAGAGGATCACCTTTGTGATCGACAAGAACAAGAAGAAGGCGGAGTGCAATCGAATCTCCACTACTGAAGAAGAGGATGAGTCTGAAGAAGATGAAGCAGCTGCCATTGAGTGGGAGCGAGGAAATGATAGGGTAGCAGTGTCAACTGCGCCACCTTTTTCTGAGCTCACCACCATTTTCAAAGACCGGAAAGTCTACATGGTGGATGCCAAAGGTCGGCGAGTCTGGACCCGACCTCCTTGGCAGTGATTTGAGCTATCGTCGAGCTGCGACGTTAAATCAAGCACTTGTTGGGAGGTAACCCAACATTTTCCGTATTTTCTTTTCAATTTTTGTTCTTTTATTATTATTTCGAATTTCTGCTTTTATTTCTTTGCTAACAGTTGTTTTGCAGTATTGAAAAAAAAAATTTGGAGATCAGCTCGATGTCGATTGACGCAGCCTGGCGTCGATCGACGCCGAGTAGTCCGGCGTGATACACTTGATCCAAGGAGAGGGATCGACAAGAAGGCTTCAAGTCAATCGACGCGAAGTGCCAACAGCCACTATTTCATGCCGTGCAATGTTCGAAGACTCCGGGCGATAAAAAGTTGATGTCTGAGATCAACTACCAGGTATCGTTCCCTCTTTTGTCTGATTTTCAAACTTATTCCACTCTTCGAGTTGGAAATAAGTTTGGGGGGATGTGGACAAGAGATGGAACATTCTATCTTTTATTTATTCTGCTTTCCGTATTTAAATTTGGCCTTAATTTTTAAGTTTATTCTATTTTGTGGGGAAAAATTTTGAGTTTTGAAATAACCCGAACGAGATTGTGAGATTAGAATTGATTGAGGGTTGAGTTGAATTGATTGTGATTGTGGTTAGATGCCTATGAATGTAGAATACCGCATGATAGGTAAATAGGTAAATATTAGTTCGGCATCGATCGACGTGGATGTCACATCGATCGATGCAAGAAAGTGGTCAGCGTCGATTGACGTAAGATGTCCGTCGATCGACGCAGCAAAGTGATCAACGTCGATCAATGCTAAGAGGCATCGATCGACGTGGAATGCAGACACGAAAACTCACACACGCACACGTACAGAAAAATAAAACTTAATCTAGCAAATCCTAGAACGAACTAGTAACAAGATAAAATCTAACAACTCACCGACAACGGCGCCAATCTGATCACTGTAAAATCTACAGATTAATTATAGAAACAGTGACAAATAAATTTGTAAACCCTAAGGTTATCGAATCCAGGGGAATTGTGTGGGGAAAATATCCTATGTACTAGTTATGATACTAAGATTTATTGTTTGAGTGAATAGAAAATTAGGGTTTTGATTTGGAAAATAAAGATAACAATGCTGAAAATTAAAGGGGTTTTGAAAGCAAATTTAAAAGAACACAGATTCTAGGGAAGAATTCTTATTATGGATAACATGTAGAAATCAATTAATTCAACAGGTGGAATACTGCAAAAATGCTATATCTCCTTGTTTGGCAAATATAACCTAGATTACTAATTAGTGACTATCTCCGCTCGGTCTCAAGTACACCAAACTAGTCAATCTGATAAGCAAATCAGTTCAATTCCTACAGTCTAGTACATCTTTTTGGATAGTGTAGAGTGTATCATGCATTCCTAATCCCACTATCAATATTCACCTCTCGGTCCTTCTATCAATAGCTAGACATCTAAATTAGTCGTCACCTCTTGGTCCTTGAATTAAATTAGAATTATAGAATAAACGCAGGAATCATGAACCTAATTAATTAATCCTAACATGCATCCATAATAATATCAACCCCTAGAACCCGCTAGAGTTTCTAGCCACTCATCGCAGATAGAAATCCAAAAGAAAACATATTAAATTGCATAAAAGTAAAGAACTTACAAGAAAATTAAAAGGGTTTCATGTTTCCCAAGTCTCCAAACTCTAAAAACTGAAAAATATGATGATTCCTATGATAATTGATTTGAAAATATGAGAGTTGCTTCCAAAAAGTCGAATTTAGTTAGGTATTTATAGGGGTGGATGTGTATCCTATCAAATCTAGGGCTAAAGATATGAATAAATCCGATTTTCATCAAATTTCCCGCATCAGCTGACCCGTGTCGATCGTTGCTGATTGGCATCGATCGATGTGGCTCTCTCTTTGGCGTCGATCGATGTGGATTCATATTGATCGATGTGGTCTCTCGCCCCTTCTGCGCGGTCTCACGATTTTGGCCATAACTTCCTCTCCCGAACTCCGATTGACCCGATTCTAGTTGTGTTGGAGAGCTAACTCAAAGCTTCATCCATTGCCATGCGCCAATAGCCCAAATTATTCTTGTGGAAGAACTCTTCACTGCTACTCTACACGTCACTGCTTTCGGAATGGTTTTCTCGTGAATGTAGGCCTAAAACCTGCAAAAATACCATGACGCGCATAATACCACCTAATATAGACTCACGCATAGAATATATATATAAACTCAATAAAACTACATCAAATAGTAGAAAATAATATAGATAAGCGAGTAAAATAATGAGCTTATCAGGCCTATCAATTAATTAATTTCCATATTCAACCCAGAATATAATTAATTAATTAAGATTGATTCATTCCACCAGAGAATCAATAATGTCCTACCTATTTGCTACCACTTTTTGAGGTACGGGTTGCATGGGCTCGGTATATCCCCACATTTAAGGTTACAGGCATTCGTTAATTAATTTAAGCTCTGACAAACTATTTAATTAATTAACATCTTATATTCCTGAGTCAATCCACTCAAACATTTTCACTTATGTTTGAACTTAATCAGCATGCAGGACTTTAGCATAACGAACCTTTTGAGCTGCTCAGGGAATGTCACCATCATATACTGGATGTGGTTACCTCGTTCCAGTACCAGACAGTCATACACAAACTGCTATTACCCAAGATACAGATATACAAGCTCAACCAAAGCCTTTCACTGCAACTCAAAGTAATACACAATCTGCATATACATCTGTACCTTCATATAGGCTTAGGATCTCATCAAGCCATAAAGATCTAGATTCTTTTAATGTCGGATAAAAGAATCGATCTCAACTTAGGTCCTTATCAATGTGTGCCCCACACCAGCATACCAAGCCATCCAAGATAAGATGCTTACTACTGCGTATGCTGCAGCCTATACCGACAGTTTATCCTGGAACTGTCTCAGCTGTGATAACCATTTATATCTCGCTAGGTCAAATGATCCATACGATCTTCCGTGATCTACTACACACCGTATGATCTCCCTATCGACGAAATAAGAGTATAATTGCGTTTGCGACACATGTTTGTTAATTCAGACAGGAGATGAACATACAACATTTATGATTCACAGTATATTAACCAATCGACCTTGTACATAATATACCAATCATAATGCTTTCGGTATATTAATCCATCATATCTTGCATCGATGAATCAGATTTCGACACGTGGAATAACACTCCTAGTCAAATCTGAAATGTGCATTGCAAGGCAACATATCTTAATCGTCGCCGAAGATCACAAATCCAAAAGGTCACAAAGTAGATCTATGGAAGTAACACTGTTTCGGTCAATATGCTAAATAAGATGAACACCAACTTTTAAGATCAACTAGACACACTGGCTGCCAGAATTGAACAGCGACATGCTGAATCAGAGGAGAACTTGTCTTCTGTTAAAGCTACTGTCTCGACCCTTCTTAACATTGTCACAAAGGGGAAGAAGAAAGACAGAAAGATATGGAAGCTGAAGAAAGAATGCGGCAGGAACAAACTGTCATCTTAATATATAATGTCTGATTCAGGGGGAAAGTCTTTGTCAGAATTAAGGAAACGTATATTGAGTAGGGTCGTTGTAAACTCAGTATACCTTGCTTCCTTTCTTTCTTTACAAGTGGTTTTGACAATATCAAAAAATGGGGAAATTGTTGGAAGCATATACTTAGACTCCCTCTAGGTTCAATGTTTTGATATGTCAAAACCTACATTAGTCAATTTTTCAATTTCTAGAGTTCTAAATTGTAATCCTTGTATAGGATCGAATTGTGTTGTAATAGAACTTAGCTTGAAGACCGAGCAAAGGAGAATGCTCGAGAACTGACTATCATCACGCCTAGTCTTGACCTAAAACTGTGTTGGAGCACTCAGTTTAAGGTACTACCATAATGACAAGGAGAAGTCTGTATGAGGGCTTTCCTGAACTGAATAAGGAGAAGTCAGTTCAAGGGTTTTCCATACTGATAAGGAGATATCAGTATGACGGTGTTTTCCATACTAACTATGAGGGTTTACCATACTGACCCTAGGAAGTCAGTATGAGGGAGAAGTTGTACTAACTTTTAATAGTCAGTATCAGAGCCTCTACCTTTAAAGAAAGAGCATTTCGAAAGATATCGAAGCTCAGTCAGACTCAGGCATTCAAACATGCCCAAGTTAGTACGAGGTTATCCAAACTGGGATCCCTCGTGCTAAAAAGAAGTCTGACATAAAGTTAGTGTAACGTACACTGAAACTGCAGAGCAGAGCAGAAAAGAGACCTAAGGCATGAGCTACGATTGGACAATATAATCCATGAGTCTAATGTCTGGATTTATGAGTCTAACGGATAAAATTCCAAATTGCCATAGGTCTTCCCCTATATAAAGGCCTGCCCTTCAACCTTAAAAGGTTACGAAATCTGAATTGTCTTCATACGACAAAAATGCATTCTTTCAGGCCATCTCTCTGCTAAACTCTCTGAGTTTCCATGTATTCTAACACGAGACTTGAGTCTTCGGACCAAGTTACCCACCGTGCTAACTTCTCCTAGCACGAGGCTGAAGCTATTCTTGATGAATATATCTTTCTGAGATATATTCATAGCAGTCAGTTTCCTAGTCTGGGATTCTGATTCTCACGGGCGTATGCCAACCACCTGAGTTCTGGGAAGAACAAGTAAACATCCAACCACCGGGAAGGAGGCTGCGGGGTGTTTCCCCACTTCAACCTGAAGACTGAGTCTGCAAGGAGTTCCTAGACGAGTGCCACAGCTGACCGGAGGACGGAGGTGCCATCAGACTGTGTATAGATCGTAAGTAGACTTGTATTAACTTAGTGAATTATCCAGACCTTGGGTGTGAAGAGTGGATGAAGGATATTGAGATCCGAACAACTATAAGTCCTGTGTGTTCTTTACAGCTTTCTTTACTTACAGCAGCTCTGTTTTTCTGTTTCACAAACTGACTTTGAAACCTTCAATATTTCTAAGTATTGAAGAGTATATACTGTGAAATTGACTTAATCAGGACAAGACTAAGCTTAAGTTTTTCAAACACACAAAAGTGACTATACTCTGTTTTATTTGAACAAGTGCAACTGTCTACTTACTTCCACTGCATATACATTATCTTTGCACAATTTTGCACTCTGATTTCGGGACCAACACCTATGTTTTTTAAATGAAAACAATTAATAGTTTCCCAATATTTTATTTCATAACTCATTATCTAAAATTATGTGAGGGCATTTTCGAACTCCAACACTTGTACCCACATCAGCATGCTTCTCCACTTATTAAATTCAATGCTTAATCACATAATTCGGACCCACAGAATTTGTCTACTCCGCCTACACATTTTTGTAAGAGTAAAAAACACATTTAATTAAAAAAAAACTTATAAATAAATTTTTATGGTTAAAATGTTTTAAGAAAAACATGAATTCAAACTAAGATGAATGCATGATGTACGTTACAAAGATTCTGTTTCAATTTGTAAATCAAATAATTTTAGGATACAATGACTAATGTTTAGGTCTTTAGGTTCAGACATTGAGTTGGTGAGATTCATCCTTAATTTATTATTTATTTCTTCAACTTGGTTGAAGAAGAAAATATTTAGCTCTATATAATTTTGAGCGTAAATTGATTACTATAATACTGATTGGAAGATTTGATGATCTCTCAACAATGACACACGTTAGAAACGAAACCGTGAAATGTAAAATTATTTGTAATAATAATAAAACAAAATATTTGTAGTTAATTTGATAGCAAAAAATAAAAATAAAAAATTAACAGAGAAAGATTAGCAAACATCAAAATAATGCCTTAGAGCTTTTTTAATGAAATGCTCATATTTTTTCATGTAAAATTCATTCATTTATATATATTTTACTCGGACCAATCTTGATGCATCAAAATCTATAAATTCATTTCAGTTGTACACAATAGTGTCGATATCAATTATATGAATTTGATATTAAAAGATAAAATCATCTATAAAGAAAGAAAAAGTTCACAAAGATCATAGAGAAATGAAGTCAAATATAAAATAAAAGATTTTTTTTCTCATATCATTGTGAGTTCACTGTTCTACTATCAACATTGATAAATGAAATGTGTTAGGAATTATTCCTATTTTATTATTGTTTTGATGTGTCAAAGATTGTATAAAAATCATCAGTTTAGAGTGTCTCTAGAATAACTCTATTTTGTACGAAACTTGTAAAGTCATGTTTAGGATTTTCCTCGAGTTGTAACAGAGTTGATCAAGACAAACTAGACTCGGATCTAATCCACCAGTTTGGACCATGTGAGCAGAAACTGGTACTGAACACCAGCTTGGAACTGACGTTTAGAGGAACTGACCAAAGACACTAGTTTGGTTCATCTCAAGCTTGAAAGACCAATTTCCACACATGATTCTAACTCACGTATAGAGACAAGGAGATCAGTCATATGAATGCTTTACAAACCAAATTTTAAGAAAGGAGAAGCCTTAAAGTCTGAAGTTCGCACAACCAGTTGTGATTCCTTGGAGTGACGAAGAGTCGTTCTGACATAAAGCAGTATGTCAACATCCAGTGTCAGAAAAGGACGGAGAAGGTGCAGAGGCTCTGGAAAAGCATCCTGCTTTTACAGCCAAGAGAGGCACTGGATTGAACATCATCCAGATTGTCTCTAAACGGCAATAATTTTGAATTTCTCTCAATTCATCTATAAATAGATGAAGTTTTCCCAAAAGAGATATTGATGATCTTGGCGAATCTAAACAGAAGAGAAGCTATTAATCAATAACCAAATCCTGAGAAAGCAGTCCCAGAAAGGCTTTCGAACTTTGAGGCTAATTCTTAGCTTACCGTGTGCCATCTTTGGACACGAGACTCGTAAATTTTTTATCTCGAGTTATACTCTTGGTGTTCTTATTTTCCCAGTAAGAACAAGGCCGTTTCTGCTCACGGGCGTCTAGCTGCAAGTTCGACTGTTCTGGGAAGAACCTTAAAGTTCCCAACTCAAGAAGAGGAAGCTACGTGGTGTGCCCACACTCCAAGTCTGCGAAGCCGAAAGGAAGACCAAGGCCTAGGCGAGTGAGCTTAGTGGACTGATAGACATTGATATCTATCAGCTAGCTATAGATCGTGAGGTCTTTGTACTCCGTAAAGCTTAGTGATTTCCAGACTCCGGTCTGAAGAGAGGATGTAAGACTTTAGGCTCCGAACCTCTATAAATCCTTTTACACTTTACTGCTTTGTTTATTTTCTTGCAATGATTTAAAACTCAATACATCCTATATGTTGAAGTATATCTAAAACATAATCTAACCTCAGACTCGCTTAAATAACAAGCTTTCATAAACACGAACTAGTGAACAAATACGTGACGTCCAATCCTATTTAATATTATTTTCCGTTGTGCATCAACTATGATCTCATACCAACAAAATCAATTATAAACAAAAGGCAAACATTAGAATAACTTATTCGGTTATTTACAAGCGCAAAACAAAAAATTTAAAAATAAATTAGTTAAGTTTTCGGTTGAATATTCATATAGAAAAAGAAAACATCAATTGACTGCGAGGTTAATTGACTATGAACTTTGATGGCGCATCGCCCGTGGTATTGATAGAAAAAAAGATTATGAAAAGCTTAGTTTGTTAAAATTATAAAATTACAGATGTTGACCTTCCAAATTAAAAAAAAGTAGAAACTGCAGAAAATAGTGTAGTAGTATTTGTGTTTGAATTATATAATTAAGCCTTGAAACAAATACAAAATAGAGATTTCTCTTCTTAGAATTAATAAATTCACATAATTATCAGGCATGGGACCAACGGGTGCTATTATTTGTTTATTTTTGTTAGAAAAACAATAATTCATCTACTAACTACAATTATTTTATAAGTTTTAATTTTTTATAGGCAGAACAATTTCATTTCTAAATATTTGTTAGAACAATCTAGAACACGGTTTATTGATCATTTACTGTCCGCCTTAGTTTGTCTCTTCGATTTATCCAAGGGTGACTCCATAATTTGTCCAAGTTTAATCTCAGACAGTATCTTTGTCTAAATTTGGTTCTCTCTCTCTCTCTCTCTCACTCGTCACACTGCCCCTGTCTAATTAGTTGACTGATACTTTGCATGGATGTCAAAACTAGGCCATTGGGTTCTCTCTCTATGAATTAAAAAACCACAACTTGTTTCTAATCGTCCTCTCTCTTCATTTATAAAAATCACAGCCTTCAATTTCACAACTTTGTTTAACATATTTCCTCAAGCTTCTTTCAAGTCCCATTCAACAAATTTCTCAATTATAATTCAAGATGACGAAGGTGAAAATTCCCTCCCCTTTAATTGCTCCTTGTTTGTTGTGCTTCATCATTGTCACACCAAAATTCTTGTTTTTCCAAATTCATTTTATTATATGTTTGATTTGGTAATCTAATCTTGGGAAGTTTCACAGAAATTCATTGATGAATTTCTTAATCTCTGAGTTGAAAAAGGGCATGCTTCCAGTTCCCATCCCTTTATTTTTCCAAATGATTATTGTTAGTTACAAATAAATCAAACAGAATCTTGGATGAGGGATTCAAATTTCTTATTTTCTCCCAAGGATCATGACACTATTCTTTACAATCATGTTGGCCTAATTTGGGAACAAAAGTAATCTTTGTTTTTCAACAGATTTTATGATTTGATCATGGAGCTTGCCCTTTTTCTTCTTCTTCTTCTTCTTCCTGCAGAAAGTGGTGCTGAAATTAGACATTCATGATGACAAAGAGAAGCAGAAGGCAATGAAGGCGGTTTCTAGCTTGTCAGGTTAATACTCTCTCTCTCTCTTGTTATTTTAAAATAAATTGTAACAGAGGAAAGGTAATTGTGTAGGTCTAGAATCCCTGGCGATGGACATGAAGGAGAAGAAACTGACAGTGGTGGGGGATGTGGATCCAGTGGAAGTGGTGAGCAAACTGAGGAAATCATGGCACACACAGATACTAACAGTGGGGCCTGCAAAAGAGCCTGAGAAGAAGGATGGTGAGAAGAAAGATGAAAAAAAGGATGAGAAGAAAGATGAGAAGAAGGATGAGAAGAAAGATGACAAGGAACAGATTGCTGAACTCCTCAAATTGTACAAGAATTACAATCCCTATTACACGCAGCAGTACCATGTCTACAGTTCTGAGGAGAATCCTAATTCCTGTATTATTTCTTGATTTCCCTTCTCATTCTCTCTCCTCTCTCTCTCCCCCCTGATTTTGAACCTTTTCCAAGAAAGAATGGATTGATTGTGATGATATCAGGGAGAATGGAATTATGGACTTGTGCATGTATATGGAAATTGGTCTGGATTTTGTTATATTCTGTAGATAATAGCAGGCAGTGGATTGCAGAGGAGGATTAAATTTTTCAAATTTACGTGATTTTGTTTTATTTTCTCAAATTGTTTCTTCTTCTTCTTCTTCTATATTTTTTTCATAAATTTCGTAGCTTTTCTATATTGTCCCATGAATAAAAGATTTTGTGAATATACATAGGCGTTTTTTATAGGCCGATTAATACAGTGTTTTTTCTCTCTTTTTTGTGTAGTGTTCGATTCTAGTTATTCAACGTTGAACGGTTTAAATATGCGTGTTAAAATCATTATAGAGGACCTTTTTACATGGATCTAGAGTGTTATAGGTCGTCAAATTTTCTGCAGCTAAAATTAAATGAATGGTTATGATTAGAGAGAAAAAAAATCTATATTTTACTGATCAGGTGGTTGTCTTTGGTGACAGTTTAATTAAGGTTGTAATTGTTTTTCCTTGCAAAACAATAAAAGGAAAAAGGAAAAACAAATTGTCACTTGGTGCTATTAAATGTTAATAGAGTAGTGCAGTTGTCGAGTTCATTTTGTCAAATGGCATTGATTCTATAAGAAAATTTCCATAAAATACACCCTCCGTCCCCTATTATTGGTCTCATTTCATATTGGAACAATAATCAAGAATATAGTAATAAAGAAAAATAATAATATAGATTGGTGAGTGTTGATTACTTCTTATTTTTTATAATAAGAGTAATAAATCGAACATACGAAAAGGAAAATATGAGACTAACAAAGTGAGACAGAAATACTATATTTTTTAATCGGATTTTTTACAAAAATAGATAATTATTTAAAAAATAATATATTTAAATGTGTTTTTAATATTGCCCTTATTTAATATAAATATTGTCTTATATATTTTAAATATTACTTCAAGTCCGTTTGACATCATTCTTATTTTCTATATTTTGAGTAATTAATTATTTTATATTTTCAAAATCCCGCAAAAGTGTATTTATGAAATACCTTAAAAATAATGTAAAATATGAGCATTGATTATACAGTTGGAATATTCTATAATTTAATTGGATTAAGAACTACGTGGAAAATGATAAGGGTAGAATTAATTGGTGGAAATTAGAAGGGAGGTGAAGTCATCCTCATTCACGATCAACCTCATAGATTGACTCACTAAAATAAATAAATAAACAAATTTATTAAATAAGTTTGATAGTGAAAAAGTTGATTGGAAAAAGATGTGGTACATAAGAATTTGATATTGAAGGACAAAAGGTGTTTTGAAATCCTAATTCCAAATGCCAATTTGGACTTCTAAACCACTTGCAATTTAATACTTTTGTCTTTTCTTTTCTAGATTTTGCTTTGTACTAAATAAATAAATAAGACTTTAAGATATTTCAACAAAAACAGATTAATAAGAAATCTTATTTCATATAGCATTATTTAAGTACTTAGATATAAATTTAAAGTAAAATTAATGGGTAATAGTTGTTGGTCCATTATCGGAGTATATATATTTGTAAAATTAAGTGTGAGAATCTAATTGATGATTAGCTGACTACTGAGGAGTAAATTGTCAATTCAAAATTTATAGACCGACCATGTATTAGATTTAGTTATAGTTATGCACTGACAACTTTTAGTTCACTACAAGAAAAAAGCTTATAGACAACACTGAATAGACAACGGTTTTGGCCTAAAACTGTTGTCGTAGAGTCATATTGGCCTAAACCGTATTAGAATTTGAAAACGCAAAAAGACAACGGTTTATCTTTACCGTTGTCGTTTAAGTGTTGTTGATAACATGAAAGACAACAGTTTTTTGTATGTGTTGTTATTTTAGTGTTGTAAAATTTATTTACAATTAAAATTAATTCAAATCTAATATATAAAAAGAAGAAAACCTAAATCCCAAAATTTCCTACCACTCCAACTCTACCCTCACAACTGCCCCCACTCCAACTCTACCCTCACCGTCGACCCACGGCTGCGCCTCCATCCTCTCCGGCGGCGCGTCCATCCTCTCCGGCGGCGCCTCCATCCTCTCCGGCGGCGCCTCCATCTTCACCGGCAGCGCGCCCTCTCCCTCGGCCTGAACCCACCGCGCCAGGACATCTCCCCATCTCGACGGCTCAACGCACGCACTGCCCCCCTGCTCGCCGCCACTATCGCGTAGTACCACCGCACAGCCATCTCATGCCTGCGCCACACGCCCTCACCACCGCACAGCCGTCTCATGGGCAGACAGTTCTGATGTTTTAGGTAAAATTTTACGTTTGTTTTCCTTTCAATTTTACATTAACATATTATCGATTCTGTTCAATTTTTCATGTTCATGGTTTAATGTTCACGTCGCATCCTTTTGAGTGTAATATTATGTATTATGAGAAGCTTCATCTTGTCCATTCTTCAAATCTTCACATCACTTTTCAGTGAGATTATATTCCCTGTAAGGTTTATGGTGAGCACCAGATTCTAATACAAATGCATTTAAGGTAATATTGAGGATTATCTGTCCTGTAAGGATAGCTTAATATCCATCCAAGGCAACTGTTTTGAAATTTATTTGTCTCTGATATTTTGGGTACTTAGAGGTATTTGCAAGCTTGATGATAAAATGAGCACTTTTTGTGGTTTCCTACAGGGATTCTTGTTTTGTGGGAAATTCTAGTTGGACCTAAAGAATCGAAAGTTGGTATAGAATTATTTGTTTAGAAAACAAAGCCTTCATACTGTTGTTTTTCCTGTTTTAATAAAATTTGTTTCTTATGATAAAATATACTTTTTTCGATGACTGGTTGACATCTGTTTTGTTCCATGTTTGTGGATATTATTTAGATTCTGCCTCAACTGAAGATTATATAAGTAATACATTCAAATTTGGTTTCATTTTCTTTCTCGCAGTTCTACAAATGGTTTGCTGATCTCGAAGCAGCTATGAAATCAGAGGTTACCTTAGTTTATATTTTTTTTCATGAATCTCTTGACCAAAAATTTATTTTTATGCCATTAAGGTGCTCATTTCTTTCTTTAGACAGAAGAGAAATATCAGCATTATGTGAGGACTTTGACAGAGCGAATACAAACATGTGACACCATACTTAATCAGGTAATAAAATATATTGCCTTCTTATTGTCATGGCTACTGTAGAGGATTCCATCTAACATTTGTTCCAAATTCAGTCCATTTTCCAATTTCCTATGTGACTTTCTCAACTAAATTATTCATTAAATGACTTGATACAGGTAGATGAAACACTTGAATTGTTCAATGAACTACAATTGCAGCATCAAGCAGTTGCAACAAAGACAAAAACTCTGCATGATGCATGTGACCGGCTGGTAACCATGGCTCTTTTCTTGTTCTTTATCTAAGATCTTGCAAAAAGACACTGCTGTTTTGTTGTTATAGATTTGTATGTTCAATTAGAATCAATTAGGGATTTGGAATTTGATCTATAAAACAGGTTCAGTGCTAGTTCTTGCTATTTGATAAATGTAATATTTTAATCATGAAAGTGTGATATATAGAAAAAATATGTGGGCTTAAACTTGTTGGCTGTTGATTGCATCAAATGGTCTAATTTTTTAATCTTGTTGTAGGTAATGGAGAAGCAAAGGCTAATCGAGTTTGCTGAATCACTTCGAGCTAAGCTCAACTATTTTGATGAACTGGAGAATGTATGGTTTTAATGTAATTTACTCGTATAGATTGCTTGAGTGATACATATTTTTGTGTATCTGAACAATGTTACAGTTTTTGATGAAGTATGGAGACTGGAAAAAATTAGTAAAGACGTAGCTTTTCACAAACGTTTAAGGAAGGAAAGTGTCAATACTGTGGAGGATTTTCTGGTGTCACTCTCATGTGACCCTACAAGACTTCGAAATGTAAGGTTTGTATGAGATATTGTGACATTTGGGACAAATGACCTTTATGTGAAGAATGCATGCATGCCAGGTTTAAATGGTCTCTTTAGTATGCATAAATGTGTCTCTGCCACTTCTCTCTCTCTCTCACTTTGTATGTGTGCATCAGTGTTTGAATTTGACAATACTTTGAAGCTCAATTGAGATGCATATGCTCATTGGTCAGTTTAATGTTTCTTGCTGTTTAGTATACATATAAATTATTTGTTGTATGTGGCTAGACTTCGGCCACTATATAATTATGTCACCTATTTTTTGGCAGTTTGTTTGCTGTTGAATTGCTGTACTTCAAGTTCATGATTCATATTCAGATCTCTGTATGTTATTTTGTCTTACTTTAAAAGCATTCAGGTGCCTCCAATATTCATTTCCATATTGAAAATCGTGTAGATCCTTGGAGCTGGTATGTCTGCCAAAACATTGTCAAAGTTTGTATCGTAAGCAATGCTGCAAGTGCTACGGTGAAGAAAAACATCAGTATGAAATTTGTAAGTTTATTTTCCTTTATGTTATTATTTAATTTTAAATACTTCAATTTTAATTACTCATGAAACTAACTTATTTACTTCATATTAAATAAAGGGCCTTGAAGATTTTTGGAGAACAAAAACAACAAAATAAAAGAAAGACTCCTAAGTGGTTCATAATCAAGGTATGTTTGTAACTTATGAAAGTCGTAGGATAAAGATGAATTACCAATTAATAAATTGATTTCAAATGTAGGGTCCTAAACAACCAGATGGATTTCAATGTGGATATTATGTGATGCGATACATGAGAGACATTATTGAGGCTAATGGTGACGAGATGATCAGTTCTCTACAATCATTGGTAATCATTTTTTTATTTTATTTTTTATTTTCTCTGCTATGTTTATGTTATTATTTGTTTGCTCTCGCGGGGTTTGTTATAATTATTTAATATGTTATTTTTTAAGTTGAGTTTCATAAAATAGAAAGTGTCTTCAATGATGGTTGGTAAAATGTTGATAAAGACATATAAATTGTTTATATATATAATTCCTTTAAGCTCTTGGTTTCGAAAGTGTGGTTATATGCATATAGTTCAAGTTATACGACATGTATATCATTGTTGTTCATATTATTCTAATTTATATATTTTTTGTTGTTTTGTTTAACAGTTCAATAAAAGTTACTGCTCTGAGGATATTGATGTTGTGCGCAAGGAATGGGCTGAATGTGTTCAAAATCATGTATGTGTTTTATTTTAGGATTTTGGAAATTGACGTACAAATGTTTCTTTTGTATTTTGGTATTTTGGAAATTGAAGGATAAATGTTTCTTTTGTATTTTGGTATTTTGGAAATTGAAGGATAAATGTTTCTTTTGTATTTTGGATTTATTAATGGCTATTTGTGATTTGAATTTCATTAATCAATTGTATTGTTTTATTTACAATCTAATTAAAAAAAAAAAAAACTACGACAACGGTTTAAAACTGTTGTCGTAGGTGTAAAAGCGTTGTAGTAGATATATGTACAACAACGGTTTCACAAGCGTTGTCGTAGAGTATGTAAAAAAGCGTTGTCGAAGACATATATACAACAACAGTTTGTTGACACCTAAGACAACGGTTAAAAAGTGTTGTCGTACGTATCTACGACAACGGTTAATAACCGTTGTCTTTGAGCTTTTTTTTTTTACCCTACGACAACACCACCTACAACAACACTCAAAAATACCCCTACGACAACAGTTTTAAACTGTTGTCTATGAGCTTTTTTCTTGTAGTGGTTGTTAGATTTCAAAGACAGTTAAAGAAAACAATAGTAAATGAAAAAATATTTATAGTGGTTTAGAAGCCAAATGTTTCTACATCCACTCTTCTTTCTCCACAAAAGAAAATCACTAACCTCAATCGTCCACGATAGTTGAATAAAAGTTACAACTTAAGTTCTTCTCTAACACAGGGTTTAGTGACCCTCAGCTGTGGGCACTATAGTTGTCGGAGCTTTACTAGAATTTCCTTCCTAGGCTCTT
>JAPKLW010000426.1:105433-123501 GCA_026898455.1 Plectranthus barbatus
GCACTATAGTTGTCGGAGCTTTACTAGAATTTCCTTCCTAGGCTCTTTCAACTGTTGGTTGAAGATTTTAGTTCTCTTCAAGAACGTTAATCAGAGTTATTCTCAAATAAGTATGAAAGGTTTCAGAAACCAACTAGAGATTGACTATCGATCTTCGATGGTCTCGTGTTAAGAAACACAGAAAGCTACATAGAGTTTTTAGAGAGAAAGAGAGTAGAAAACATATTGCAAGGGTGTTCGTTGATGCAACAATTAGTAGTCTTCTCTCCTCTCTTAAAATGGGTATTTATATGCTCACTTTGAATCATAGCCGCTGAGACAACAGTGAGGTGACCCATACTTTTGTAGGTATCCGTTATCGTACAATTGTACAACTTTATCTGCTTTTTTAGGATTTTATCCAGTAGTCAACACATATTCTCTTTTTAACGAGTGTGTAATACCAGTTTGTCTAACTTCCAAACATGGTATAAGTCTAAGGAAGATCAGCTCTAATATTTTTCTAAGATGTTATCTCTTCCTCTATAGTTTGATTTCTATTGTGTTCCACACAACTAGAATATATCTTCATTGTGGCCGTTGACTTTGAAAGTATTAGCTAACTAACTAACTGAAGTGTCAGTTGAGTTGGTACTTCTTCTCTCACCTTGTTAGTTCATTGAATAAACTAATAGTCTTCTTCACAGCTGCTCAGTTATAGCAATCCTTATGGTTGGAATGATCAGCTTCAGATTCTTTTATTCTTGTAATTGTTTGTTGACCATTTGTGATTTTCTTGAACTTGTTCTTTTGTCTTAAGTTATCGAACTCTTCAAGTCGTCAGTTCTCCACAAACTTAAAGTATTGCAACTCTCGAACCTATATATGATTTACAATTTAAATAAGTTCTAAATAATCAGATGTGATGATTTTCGACAATCAACAAAACATACATAATTCCTAATAATAGTTCAAATAAATTGAACCAACAAATGTATTAGGATTAAAATAATTTAGCATGAAAAATATTCAGTCCAAAATTAAATAAAGTTGTTCCATAAAATTTTGACAGTTGTATCAATATGTTACTTTGAAATTAAAGAATATCTTACTTCACATAAATAAGAAAACTACAAATTTTATTCTGATGTATCGATTACCTCTGATATCTAGCTTTAAAGAATTTTTTCTATCATGGAATTATACCTTAATGTTTGACAAATCAGGGAAATTTACCCTAACTTCTTCATATTATAAAATTTTATCCTAATGTTTTATTTTATTAGTTAAAAATACTCTAAGTTATTGACCAGAATAAAAATACAACGAGTCACATGCTATTAAACCCGATAATTCATAATAATAATAATTTATGTTTATATAAAACGAATCAGCATATTTTTAATCCAGTCAATTATCTAAGGTTTATTTAATTGATAAAAGTAAATATTAGAGTAAAATTTCATAATATGAAAAAGTTGGGCCAGATTTTTGTAATTTGACAATCACCAAAATATACATAATTCTTAACAATTTCTTCATTTCTGATTATACCAAAATCGTTCTAGAAAAAGGAAAACAAAGAGGTTACAAAATCAGTTGGTCCACAAGACTAATTGTACACCCCTTTAATATGTCTCCCTTAAATATGATTTCTCCATTGAAAAATTGATAGTACTTGATGAGTAAATAAGAATAAAGAATGAGGTTATAACTAACTATTGATTGCATTAATTGTGCATATTCAGTTAAGTTAAAAAATTAAAAAAACTATGAAACAAAGAGAGATTGTCATTCAAAGAGTATGCTAGTTATTTATCATTGATACAACTTGATGAATTTTCATTTTACAACGAAATCAATTAAACCAACTATTATACTCTTCTTGCAATAATTTAGCTCTAATCACTAGTTGGTTGATTGATTTCAACCTCTCCTTGTCCTCTCACTTGTTCTTCTAATTTGTGCTTCTCTTTCTTTTTTTTGACAACATCAACCAATTAGGGTAGAGACGCTCTGTTGCAAAACAACCATCCTAAAAGTTATGGTCTATTGCACAATTACCCTTCCCATGGATAGTTTGATTACAACATGAATCATTATCATCATCATTGTGTCTGGAATTGAGGTATATAGCACAGAGGTGCTGGGAAAGAATGCATTTTGATCCATAGTTGTTCATAAGGCAATATCCAGAACTAGCTAAGCACAGATGGTCGACTTAGTTTTAGCTGGGGTAACTTGAAAGAGAATCATTTGGAGGGAGGTGGGGGTCTGATTTTGATACATTTATTGAGGATTGAGAAGTTTGAGGTAGCTCTATGGGGAGTTCCAATGAACAAGGGTGGTAGTGTAGTGATTTTACAATGAACTGAATCATTAATCCATTAACCTGGACTATTCATATATGTTAAAATAATTATCATTTGATAGTGTAAAACCTATGCATGCTTCTATTTAGTTTAAATTCCATGGGATTCAGAATTACCTTAATAATTGTAGAGCCCGAATATGAGTCATTTTGAATCCAAATTCGATTCCATCATGCGTTTAGTTAGATTTGTGAAAGAAGAATTAAACATCTTGCAATTTAATTCAAGAACAAATTGAAGAGATCAGGGAAAAAGAAATATTGATCCTTCAGATCAGATCTTGAGATCTATATCCCTTGTTTTTCCAATCCGGCTACTATAGAGGATTTCGACAGATTGTACTATAGGAGACATAGTTGAATTTATTATTCTCCCATTGCAGTTGGCGCCGCCTCTTAGTATCTCTCCTAGGGTTTATGTTGTGCTATGTTGTACTCCTCACGAGGGACCCACCAGATACGCTCTCTCTCTCTCTCGTTTCTTATCTTTTTAGCTTGTACATTATTTGATATTTAGTCATTCCCTTTCGATACGAAATACTAACTTGAGCATCAGAGGGACGATATCAAGCGCATCGCCCGCACTCACGACCCTCCCCTATCTCGTTTTTGCATTTTCCAGGACAAGAAAAATGATATAAATACACCACGAAGCATGCACAAAAGTCAACAAGCACTAGCGCACCAAAAGACCACCCACAAACACCTATGGGGGGTGGCCACGATTCATAAAGCGTGAATTGTTCAGACATTAACAAGCAAAAATAAGAGAAGTACGGAGTACGGAAATTTAGAAGTAGTTCAACAAAAGTTCAAAGTTTGTAAGCAGCAAACGGAAATAGGATCAGATGGCGGCAGACTTTGAGTGCTTGGAGGCGTTGATCTACTGACCAGACTGGTCCTCACCCTGCAAATCGTCGGCATTGGGAGCCTGAGAGGTACCTCTTCGGTGGAGGTTGGCTTGCGACCCTCCTGCATATCATCTTTATCCAACTCCGGGGTCGGCTCCTTGTGCTCGATCTTCTCCTCTGGCTCGTCTAGGAAACCCTAGTTCAGATAAAAGAACTTTAGGGCAATACGACCACGAACCTCGCCCATTGCCTGTCCCACCATCATTTGCAGACAGAACCCAAGGTTATTAGAACGAACACAAAGGGAACAAAATCCCAATACATCCTTACCTCATAAGTCTCGTTGAAGTACTCAGACATGATAATGGTGGAGTAGTCCAGTCCCTCTCCCCGTTTCAGCCTGGCAATCTCATCATCCAGGTCGCCTAGCTTCTGCCTAAAGTTGATGTCCTGAGCTTGGAGCTCCTCCCTCGCCGACCCTAGCTGATCTGTCAACGTGCAGATCTCCCCACGAAGAGAATCCACCTCCGAAGCAGTGCGGCGAACTCCTTCACCTCCGCAGATCCTCTCCACATCTTGTCCAGCTCCAACTGGGACCGCCGCAACTCTTCCTGGGAATTCTCCAGCTCCCCCTCTAGTTCTTGCACCTTGTCCACCAGCTCGCGGACCCTGGGACCCTCAGATCTAGCCTTCAGGATCTCCTTCGCCTGGTCCTCGACGTGGAGGCCACCTTTTTGTGGAATTCTAATAGCTCCATCACGCCGTGCACAAGTACACATACCTCAGAAATGGTAAACTCCATAAAACATAAACAAGGGTTCAACAAGTTCATCATTACCTCCATGACATTCTGGCCCACACTCGTCACCTTCTAGAAGGCTTGTCCTAGCGATATGTCCGGGGCACGACCCGGGAGAGGAGTAGGGGGAGGAGGTTGAAATCGGGACCTGTCAACCTCCCGGTCCTGGGACTCTTCATGCGCACTCTCTCTAGCTCTCCGCCTCCTTTCCTTGCTCTGGTCCCGGTCATCCTCCACTGAGATAATCACTCGCTCTTCCCTCCTCTCACTGCCCCTCTGGGACTCCTCCTGGCTCCGGGCAAACGACTGTCTCTCCTCCTGCTCTACAGTCATTCTCTTATGCGGAGGGGAGCGGGCACACCTGCCCGATGAAGGGCACTTCCTCTCCGACTGTCTGGCCTCCCCCTTGGCCCGTTTCTTCAATTTCAAAGCTTCTGCAAGGGCTGTCCTCGTTGACTTTTTCCCTCTCATCTTTGTTGGAAGATTCTCTACTCTACCGTTCAGATATCTGATGTTGTCCGCCGAGATACTCCTCCCTGCCCTCACTTCCTTCCACGACATAACCTCAGTAGCGTATGCTTTGTCAACCCTTCTCAACTCCGCCGTCGTAAGCTCAATGTGCTTCAAACTTGCAAAATGACAACCACAACAATGCGTCAAAACCTAGGAAGCCTCAAACAAACAAAGAAGTAGCCCAAAAAACGAGAACCAACTTAAAGAATCCTGTTCAATCAGAAAAAATTCGGGGTCCTTCGAGTCCATCCCAAGGAAGAACCATCTGCTCCACCATCTGGAAGAGTTGTTGGGGGCGCCGATGACTTGTCTCCCGTCCATTTTGTGGTATAATAATACCCCAGGCGGTAGGGATTAAGACGATAAAGATAATGCCATTTGTGGATAGAGGCCAAGCCGAGTCCCTGGTCCATGAATATCAGGAACGTGCCCACCATATGGCACCAACTCACCGGCAACAAATTAAAAGGGTAAAGACTATAGGAGTTCAACACATCACAAAAAAAGGATGAAGGGGAAGATCGACCCCCTTCTCCAAAATAGGCAGGTAAAAAGCTACGTGCCCCAGTGGTGGGCTAAAACACCGCTCCTCTATCGACGGAACCCTATACACCGGAGGAACCGTAGCAGCCTGTTCAAGGGCCTCCACCAACTGACCTACGGACACTGAAGAAACAGCATCCCTAAATTGGTCTGTCTTGGCCCTTACCCCCTTCCGAGTTCTGGACCTTGCAGACAAAACCGACAGTTCCCCGCCAAACGACAAAGACACATCGACAATCGAACATATAGAAAGGGATTCCCTATCTTCACCCCGTTCAATTTCAGGCAAACTCCTACCCAAAGAAAGAGAGTCGACCTCCTCCGAGGTAGAGAGATCGGAAGATGGAGACTCGAAAAATGCGGGGGGGAACTACTACCCCTATTTTGGGAGTCAGATTGGGATGACATAAGGAAAAAACAAACCTAAAACCCCAAAATTCTAGCCATAAACCCTACTACCACTACAAGCACAAGAACACGGGCCAAAATAGGAATAACTTAAGATGATCTGGCGAAATTTAGGGCTACTAATCTTATACTAAGAAACCAAATGCAGGGAAAATTTCATAATCGCCAGGGGGATTCACCAAGAATAGAAAAGGGAAGCTCGATCAAATGATGTAGGACGAGTATGATTTGACGTCTTTTTCCAGGCGACGGCTCGCCTCCCAAATATTTAGCAAAACTGTCCCTTAACTTCCACAAATTTGCAGTTATGCCACCACTAAATGACAAAATCGGTTGCAACTCCCATGCGCAATTTTTGAAGACATGACCCAACTAGCAAAAGCTGACACGTGCAACCCGGTAAGACGCAAACATCTAACTCTAACATGGGGTCCACTTATCTCAAAGGACCTTGAAGTTCACAAAATAATCCAACCAAATCCTAAAAACCCCCACGCACGAATTCCCCACGGGGATGCACATGAGAGCCTAGCTCCCATAAAGTGGGACATCCTACAAGATGTCCCCCTCCTAACTCGTGGTTTCGGACCCATAACTTAAGCCCGCAAGATATCTCTACGGAGCCACTTGCACTTCCACGTAAGAACCCACCAAGTAGGATCTTACATCCGTTGAGTTCACCCCCGGGGAACCAACCATCCAAAGGAGACAGGAACCTCACGAGGTCCCCTTCAGAGCTTCTGATGCCTCCTCACGAGGATCTTGAAACTTCCGCGCTTTGAGCACTTGCGTATGATGGGTATGACCCAACTGTTCGACCTTGGGGTCTCCCTAGCACTCAACCTCAAGCCCAAAGGGGCTATTGTTGGGCCCAAAAGTGATTGGGCCGTAGGAACTAGGCCCAGGCCTAATAGCGGCAACAACATCCCAAAATGGAGTTCACTAACCAAGCTCCTCCAGGCCTGTCAGACCCGACTCTCGGAACAACCCCAACCATCCATCAACAAGGTCCGACTCCTGGACAGTGGCACAACCTCCGGAGCTTCAAAATTGCGATCCAAAGGACCAAGTGTGAAGCTCAAGTATCCGTATACGACCTCTTGTGCATATATTAGATCCAAGCCCTGAGGCACGTGGAACTCAGAAGGGAGTTAAGAGACCGCACACCAACGGCCCCCAAAAATTGTAGCTACCTCCAGATACTTTGTGTCGTCAACGGATAGGACCTACCGCGAAGTAGAAACCCTAGCTCAGAGATCCCGAAGAAAGTGCAACAAACCCCACCAACGGTCCGCCCCAAAGGTTGGAACTACCCGCGAAGATAGCTAGGGTTGTAACGGTCTCCCTTGCTCTATAAAAGGGACACCAATAGCTCATTTTCATACACATTTTTTGCTATATACACTTGTATGCACCGCTTCATTTGTTGGAATTTCTACCCATTGAATAATATATCGTTACTTTATCCTATTTCTTCAGCCATATTCTATTTGAATTATCACGAGTTCCAAAGGTCTCTATCTAATCACAAATCGAACCTCAACATACACTATCAATATATAATATCTAGTAGTATTCCAGAGTTGAATCCCACAAGGAGTGCTTTATGTGTAGAATCGTGCACACATTAACATGCAATACGATTTTCAAAATGTTGGTGGTTGAATTTATCTTAATGCAAAAATGATAAACTAACATAAATCAAGATAATGACAATTTAAATAACAAATGATAGAGTACCATGGTAGTAAGATTTCAATGATGAAAACAACTCAGGTTGAAGACTATTCATGTTGTATAAGATGTTGTAGCATTGACCCGATGTATACTAGTGTTGAACTATAAATGTAATCTAACAGTTTTTTTCCAAACCTTAGATATGCTTAGATAAACATCCATCCACATATTCCTATGTTCAACAAAAGGTTAACCAACTCATTACAAGACAAGTTGAAGTAGCATACCATATTCACTAATTTTCCAATGGTAAAGGGATGGCTCACATCAGGGCTTTATCCTAAACAGACTTTTCCAAGAATGAATAGAAATGTACCTATGCTAAGTTAATTAGACAGAGCAAGATAATAATGATAAACACCCAGATTTGACAGAATAGCAACATATCAGTAAACTACATCAATAAACTCAAGCATGGAAGTCAACAACCCAAGTCTACAAGATTTAGCTCATAGCTAAAGTAGATAAGCAAATAAGTATGATCCTTTTACAAAAAACATGATAAATAAAGCTAAACGGATGCTTATTCAATTGAGGCTAAATCGGAGATGAATTCGTTCACTTCCTAGGTGATTATCCTTAGGATTCCTCCTTCGGCCAACACTCAGCTCACTCACGCTTCTTCCAGCTCTGCCTTACTCTCACTCTCAATTTCTCCATACAGAGTGTTCTCTTCTAACCAGTCTCTGGTTATGAAAATGTGCTTCTTGCTTCGTTTTATATGTGGCTCTCAACCCCACAAGGATCCATCTAGGTTTTCTCAATTATCTCAATGTTGCATTAATTATTCCTATTGCTGTAGCATCAACCCTAAACATTTTAACTCCCCCAGCTCAGTTCGGCAATTAGTCACCCATGTGAGCAATGTACAGGTGGCCCATGTGAGATGTTAATTTCTCTCTCCCTGACTTTCTCTCTCTAGCTGAACAACTTGCTCCGACATGCTTCAGAATCCGCTTCTAGCGTCTTCCACTTTCTTTATGATTTGTACTTGATACTCACCTGCATTATCTTTTGAACATCTAGGCACCACAAGGGGTTAATTCAAAGACAACACCCACATTAAGCTACTCATGCATAAACACTCTTATTAAGACATAATTAAACCTAAACATGACAAAAGTAGACTCAAAGTAATGCAATAAAAGAAAGTATATAACTCTCCTAAGAGAGTTATCAGACATTGGTCCACACAAGTTAAAATGGATCAATTCCAACACATCTCCAGCTCATGTCTTGCTAGCCTTGAAAGGTCTAGATGATATCTTGCCCTTGATGTAGGATTTGCAAACTTGATGAGGTACAATACGGACAGAGTCCAATCTATCATCAGTCACAAGTCGCTAAATCTGCTTTAAGTTGATGTGGCCAAGTCTCAAGTGCCAGAGATATGTAAGATCCTCATCAAAAGAAGAAAAATTTCTCTTTCTATGATTCTCGATTTTAGATGAATTACATGCAACATTCACAAAAGATTTATGATGATAGTTACTAACAAAGAGAGAATTAATCAGCATTTCACGACTGATAACATCGTTATTACCAATTATAGAAACACCACTATAAAAAATGACAGAATATCCATCAACATAAAGTTTGGAGACAAAAATAAGGTTCTGCCAAAAATCCTGCATATAAAAAATATCTCTCAAAGTTAAAATAGAATCATCAAAATATAAAGTGAAATTTATAATGGTTGTTGCAGTGATACACACCACATTACCCATTAAGATGGTAATTTCGTCATTTCTCAACACCCTCTATGGCATGAACCCCAACAAAGGGTAACAAATATGGTTAGTAACGCCAATATCCACTACACTTATGGGTAGAAACATACGCTAAACATATTTCCGTTACAAATGCTAATGACGTGTCTTGTCCTCTGACAGCCGGACAATTAACCTTCCCATTATTATCACATCTATTTTTCTTTAAAGTGATTTTTATTTCCATCTTCTTTTCTAACTTACTTCCACTAGCTGTGTACTTGGTCATGTTTGAAGTGACATCACTTCCAATTGAGAGGGAATATTTTTTTTAGGGCTCAAGGCTTTAAGGGGAAGTTAGTTTATGGGTAAAACTAACAAATGTAACTCTCTATATTCCTTGCTGGTTTGGTTTCAATGACACCAAAAAGGGGGAAATTGTTAGGAATTATTGTTAGTTCCTTAATAGTTTAGGTGTGTCGAACCTAATTTTAGAGTCTATTAGTTCATATGGATCTAGTTAGAGCAATTCCACATTTGTAACCATGTATAGGTTAATTGAGTTGTAATAGATTAGGATCTTACTCTGCCAGAAAAACCAAACGAAAAAAATTCAACCAACTATTTATAGAAGTAGATGCCAAGCGGCAGAACTCACAAGACGTCAATTGTGAAGTATTCAAAAGAATATACTTCACAACTGATAAAGACACTTTTCTCCAAAACTGATAGCAAGGACAATTCACAAAAGTGTCGTTCTTACAAAGGCGTACACATCACTGAAAAGTGTCTGAACAACTACAGAATTCAGAAATAGTGTACAACAGCTAGGACATGAGGAGCGCATACAAAGAATACAAATAACCTATAAATACTAAGGAAGAGTATTAGTAATAGATTGCTGAAGCTACCAATCTCAAGAAGCGCATCAATAGTTGTGATTATTCTCCACATTCTCAGCCAGTTATTCTGTGCCTCCAAAGATGAGACTCTTAGCCTCCTTGCTAAAAGTTAGGTTTCCGAAGTTCACTCTCTTCTTAGAGTTAAATCCGAAGAAGGTTTCTGAACTTATTTCAGTTACTGGTACTCATATCAACAACTATCAACTACGTTCCTTGAAGAATTAAAATTCACAACCATTGCAACTGGTGAGGCCTAGTGATGTACCCATGGTAAAGCCAAACTACATGAAGAGAGAAGATACAAGTTGGACTAGTTAGGTGCGCATACCGTCGGAGGACATAGGAGCTTCCCACAACTGCTACAAACAAACTACGTCAACTTGAGACATTGTTCTAGTTCTTTCGTTCCATCTGGCGATCAAAGAGTGGACGTATAATCATTTGACATCCAAACCACTGTAAATATCTAGTGTTGTTTACCGCTTTATACTCTTAACCTTTTTGCTTACTTCTTTTGAAGCCCAACAACTCAATAAGTTGTTAGTGTATATTCTATAATTGGTTAAGTTATTTTCTGAGCTAAATCAATTTTTAAAGTCTAAATTGACTTGAGATAAAGTCAATTCGGGCTACAACATGTTCAATGATTCTCGTCGTGTATTACTCTGACATTTTAGGACCAACACCATCGTATAATGGATATGATTACCTAAAGATTTTGGGACCAACACCATCCTATCACCCAAGTTGTTGAAATATAAGTACATGTAAGATTATCCATCTTAGCACCTCAAAGTGACACACAAATTTGTATATACTTCTCGACCTTCATTAGGCTTAAGATTCCCCAAGCCACAAGATCAAGGTTCCTCTTATGGAAAATGGAAGAAGCGATCTCACTTTTTTCTATCAATATGTACCACACGTACCAACATATCTAGCAGCCAATATAAGCCATTAATTACCGACTATGTAGCAGCCTAAACTAACAGTTTATATTGGAACTGTCTTAGCAGTGATAACTTTTTTTATCTCGCTAGGTCAAGAGACCGTGATCTACTAAACAACATATGATCTCCTTATCCACGAGATAAAAGTACTAAGTTATTCACATTGCATTTTTTGTGAATTCGTGCATGTCGCCTTCTGCAATGTCTTTCTCATGTCGACTGACATGCATTTTGTGTCGGTCGATACAGAGCATCAAATCTAAATTCCCATCTTCTTTTGGGTTTTTCAATTATTTCAACACTCAAAACCTACAAAACTTCCCCATCATGAGCATAAAATCTATTTAGACTAATTCATGCAAAATAATAACATAAAACAATAACAATTACTACAAAAACAAAATGTAAAACAATAAATAAGTGAGTAAATATATGGACTTTTCAACCTCTATATTTATAAGTTGCAATGTTCTAATATCATAAAATAAATAAAAAATGTTCTAAAAAATGTTCTAATACATATTAAAACATATTCATGATTATATATGTGTAAGTCATGTAAGGAACATGCCATTGGCACGAGGAACTTTATAATCTAATCAAAACTTGAATAATGGACAGTTTCATGATCACTTAATAAAAAATAAAGGCATTTGTTGAAGAAAAAACTGAAAATGAAAAGTGTAAATTGATAAACATCCATTTAAGAGTTAGATCTAATACTACATTTAATCTTCAACAATTATAAATTACAAGGACTTTATCAATACCATTTTGTTTCTCTTAACCCGGATAAGGATTTTAATTTGAATAAAAAGTGGTATTTACTTATACTAAAAAACTCAATAACGTTTTAAAGTATTGTGCTTCGATGAGATATCTCTTAAAAGATGAATGAATCTGAATCATCCTTATCAATTATCATTGTAACGCTTCCAACTTGTCTTCCCAAACCTTTGGTGCACACTATAGGTGGGTTGGATATTTTAAACACCGGAAAACTAAAAGAGAGTGAGATTGAGAAACATTCATCACACTTAACAGATCATTATAAACTCAAGCAAAAGGCAACGAAAGAAAGGTTCGTGCAACATAAATATAAGTTAAACAGTCATGAGTATAGTTTCTCAGATTATTACAAAACAAAGGGAAGGTTTCAAATCAGAGGTACAATGTAGCAGAGTTTTACGCAGTTGAGATATGCATATGAAGATGCATATCTCAGGATCTGTCTCTTATTCTGTAAATGCTTGCCTTTACACTACCGCATATCCATCCTTGCTGCTAACCTGTGCATTTTAAAAATAATGCAAGGGGCTGAGTACAAAGTACAATGTGGAGACATTCCCGAAAGCATACATGTTTATATAAGAATGCGATGCCACACACATAGATAAACTATGGGGTTTTATTGAAAAGTACCGTACATATCCAAAATATTTTATACGCTGCAGCTATCACATATGATATCATATCTGTTTACCATTTTGTAACTGGAAGTTGGCCCACTTCCAAGTTACAATGAACAACTGGGAATGACATAATCCACTCGACCCACTGTCATCAGAGTGCACTAGTCTCAGAATTTTACCCTGAGACCTGATCAATTTTCAAAAGACATCACGTGTCTCTCTTTATTCCCCAAAGGTATCAGCGCTCCAATTGAGGGACCACAATTTTGAGCTTATAACTCGTTAATAAGGTTGTAAATCTTTAAAAATTAATGAGACTTAGCTAAATAATTCCAAGTGTCTGTTCTGTTCTCATTAATTAACTCTGTGAAGATAGCAATCAACAGAGGCATAGATATGATAGCATAAAACATGTAGGCATATACAATCAACTTAAAAACAAAACATTTTCACACTTTTTAAAAAAGGGAAAAGTATCAATTATATTACAAACTATCCTGATTTTCTCAAATATATTACAAACTATGCATATTATCAAAATATATTACAAACTATCAGTTTTGTTTCAAATTTATGACGGGAGCAAATTTTCGGCGACGGAAAGTTGATGTGGCTCGCCGGTTGACACGTCAACATTTAAAATTACACATCATCGTACAAATATATTACAAACTATTGTGATTTTCTCAAATATATTACAATCTATTGTAAGTTTCTCAATTATATTACAAACTATATATATATATATATATGTGTGTGTGTGTGTGTGTGTGTGTAAGTATATTTTCAAATAAATATTACAACTATCAAATTTATTTTTAAACCACGACGAAAACATATTAACTTATATTTTAAAATTTTAAATCTTTAAATAAAATATTATAATTATACTTAAAAATATGACATAAAAATTCTTGAAAAGTTTTTTTTTAAAAATGAAAAATACTTATTTTAATTTTTATTTTCCTTTTTTGCTCTCGTCTCTCATTTTGGCGAACCAAAACTCAAATATTCCTGTAAATAATAATATTTATTGATGGTATTTTACATAAGTCAAATATATATATATATCATTACTATTTGACCCTCAATAATTATTATTTTCACATGAATATTTAATTTTTTTGGTTTGGCGAAGGGAGAGATGAGAGCAAAATGAATATGAAAATTTAAATATGTGTTTTATCATTTTTTTTAATTTGTCGAGAACATTTAATAAAGTATAATTATATGTTTTCGGCATAAATTTAAAACAAATTTGATAGTTTATATATTTATTTGGGAATGTATATATAGTTTGTAATATAATTGAGAAACTTACAATAGTTTGTAATATATTTGAGAAAATCATAATAGTTTGTAATATATTTGTACGATGACGTGTAACTTTAAATGTTGACGTGTCATCCGGCGAGCTAAGTCAACTTTCCGTCGCCGGAAATTTGCTCCCGTCATAAATTTGGAACAAAACTGATAGTTTGTAATATATTTGAGAAAACTAAGATAGTTTGTAATAAAATTGATACTTTTACCTTTAAAAAATTGAGCTCGCGGCTCGAAAATGCATTCATTTTTGTACTGACGATTCACGTTAGATGTGTGTAAGCTTGTATCTTTATCTTGTGTTTCCTTCAATCATTAACACAATGGATCATCTAATCTTAAGCAATTAGCGCCCTAGCTGAGGTTACTTGACATTTAGGATTTATGACTGACTGACTGAACTGACACAACTCAACTGCTCGACATGCATCCTCGTAGCTCAAGGCATGTATGAGACTTAATCAATCACAATTATACAAATTAACCAATCCACGGTTCACAAATCAGCTCAATCAAAGCACATTTATATTTTAAACGACTAAACATACAATTAACAACGCATTAATCGAATTAATAGAAATCCGACATCCAAACTCATTTCTTTTTGCATATAATAATTCATTGAACATAGAAATATCATCATATAATCTCATGCATAGAAAACAGAATGAATCAGATAAAAAATGAACATAAAACATGAAAATTGAGTTTCTGTTTGCTGGCGTCGACCAATGCTGCCATTATCAACTGACGCTTGCATGTCGATCGTCGGCGGACATATCGGTTGACATGCTCACATCAACCAATTCTTTCAACATTGATTGACGCTAGTGTCTACACTACAAACACAATCTCGACATGCAGCAGCTTGCAAGAGATGCGCGAGCTCTCTGACAATTTTCCCATCACCCCGACCTTCATACCACACCCCAAAATACTCACAACCATCCTTGATGTCTAGCCACATGCTTAACTGACCGAAATTTAAAGATTTCGTGGGAAAAACTACGAAGAAAAGCTCACTGGAAAATATGGAGGTGAGGCGGTGGTTCTGGTGTTTCTGGCGATGGGATGGCGAGATTCTTGTACTAAAATGCTCTTCAAATTATGTACAACACCATTATGAAGTCAAAGCAATGATCCGTTATCGTTTGAAATGAGTTCCAAACTGATATCGAAATATATCGACTTATTGGTGGCACAACTTCAGGCGATGATATCTTGCTTGATTCTCAACAAAATTGAGTGTTCTCAAGCTTGATGTACTTTTAGCAGTGCATGCTACGTACAGAGCTTAGTTTTATGGCTGGTGGTGCAGTGCGTGGGTCGGATGGAGATGAGAAAAAAGGGTGCATTAAGTGATGGTTCAGCGATGATTGTGAGAATGAGATGAAATGAATTCCAGTTTTTTGTTTTGTTTTGTTTACTCATCCAATTGCAATATTTTCCAATTATCCCACCACCGTTTTTCCGCACAAAATCATCATTAGTGCTAAAAATTGATAATTCTTTGCCACGAGGAATTGTCGTGATACATCCACCGATTTAACTGATTTGTATTTCACACCGATAATTAATCTTCATGGATCTCTAATTAGTCGCACATTGTTCCAATTAGAAATGCAAATCCACGAAAATGATCCAACTAATGAGTCCAACTCTTTAATTTAAATTTCACAATTTTTGGAATTATTATTTTATCGCCCGGAACTCAAAAGCTCAATAATTCACAAAATATTCATCGGGCCTCAAAATCTTAATATGATCATTCCCTACCCTTCCATATTTAATCTCAAGCATACCATAGCTCGGTACAAGAAATGGAGCTTTTGGGTGCAAGTTGTTGATTCAATCGCAACACAATTGTACTAGGGACAATAATTCGTCGCGCTCGGATTTTCCACGTAAAATGTGGCTGCATGGCTGCTTAGGGTTTCTCAAAACATACTCATGGGCATATTGCATGCAGGAAACGAACTTGCATGTCACTCGGGTGTCAATTTTCTGTCTAGAAAAGCAATTAAAATAATAATAGCAAAATAAATCTTTATTTATTTATTTATTTAAGAATAATCCGGCTTAATTAAATTCAGGATATTACACTCACCCCACCTCAAAAAAATTTCATCCTGAAATTTGCTAAGGTGTCTCAAATAACTCGGGTATTTATCCCTCATCTTATTTTCTAATTCCCAAGTCACTTCTTCCTGTCCGTGGTGATTCCGCAAGACCTTGACAAGCGGAATATATTTATTTCTCAATTATTGAACTTTCCAATCCAATGTTGCTTCCGCTCTTTCCTCGTAGTGCAAGTCTGAATTCAACACGATCTCCTCCTAACAAATCACGTGCTTGGGATCATACATACGCCTTTAACTGCGGCACGTGAAATACGTTGTGCACATTTGACATAGTTGGTGGTCAAGCCAAATGATAAGCCACCGGGCCTATTCATCCCAATATCTCGTAGGGTCCTACAAAATGCGGTCGTAGTTTACCTCTGTCTTCAAATCTTATGATTCCTTTTGAAGGTGAGATGTTCAAGAATACCTTATCTCCCACTTTGAACTGTTGTTCGACTCTTCTTGTATCGGCATAAAACTTTTGCCTGCTCTTGGCTTCCTTGATTCTAAATTGTATCTGGCGGATAACCTCGATCATCTCGCCGATAGCATTGGGCCCAAGTACTCTTCTTTCTTCCACTTCATCCTAGTAAAGTGGTGATCGACATATCTCTCCATACAAGGCTTCATAAGGGGCCATGCTAATTGTCACCTGATAACTATTGCTATAAGAGAACTCAATTAGAGGCAAAATCGGCTCCTAATTTCCTCGTCAATCCAAGATAACAGTTTGAAGCATATCTTTTAGAGTTTGAATGTCCTCTCAGATTGATCATCTATCTGTAGGTGAAACGTCCTACTAAAACTTAGACGTGTCCCCAAATCTTGCTGCAAACTCATCCCAAATCTAGATTTAAATTTAGAATCTTTGTTAGACTTGATCGTCACGAGCACTCCATGCAGTCTGATTATCTCTCTGATGTACAATTGTGCTAGCTTATCCGATCCGTAGGTGGTTTGAATTGGCAAAAGGTGTGCACTATTTGTTAGACAATCTATGATGACCCTTATCGCTGTATTTCCTTTCTGAGATCTCGGCAACCCAGTGACAAAATCTATGGCGATATGTTCCCATTTCCATTCTAGAATGTCAAACAGTTGCAACTTTCTATACGGTCTGTGATGTTGAGCGTTAACCTGCTGACATGCTAGACTCTTCTCCACATATAAGGCTACATCCTTCTTCATACCATCCCACCAAAAATTTGCCTTCAAATCCTAATACATCTTCTTACTTCTAGGATGGGCGGTATACAGTGTATCGTGAACCTCGCTCATAATCTCATTTCTCAAATCTTCACTATTTAGTATAGAAACTCTATCTCTGTACATCAATGCATTATCGAGTGCTTGATAAAACATCTCTAGTTCATCATTCTTTTTCTATGGTTCGATGATCTTCTGCCTCAAGTCCGACACTACGCATAGGGCAGTTAAAGCACATCTTTACCTTTTGAAATCCTTGACCAGTTCACTCTCCCTTGTAAGAATTGATCCTAACTGTGCTACACCCTTCCGCCTCAAGGCACCAGCCACTAAGTTTGCCTTGTCGGGGTGATAGTTGATTGTTAGATTATAATCATTGACTAGCTCGATCCATCTTCGTTGTATCATATTCAAGTTTTTTATGCTCGAAGAAATACTTCAAGCTCTAGTGATCTGTGAATATGACGCATTTGACTCCATAAAGATGGTGCCTCCAAATCTTTAGCGCGTGAAGTACTATTGCTAACTAAATAGCATGAGTTGGGTAATTCACCTCGTGTGGCCTCAATTGCCTCAATGCATATGCTATTACCTTGTCATCTTGCATCAGTGCACAACCTAAGCTATTCTTAGATGCATTTATGTACACCTCATAGTTTGTGTCTGACTCGGGAATAGCTAAAATTGGTGTAGTCGTCAGACACTATTTTAACTTTTGGAAGCTCTCCCCGCATTCGTTAGTCCATTCAAACTTAGTTCCTTTCTACAGTAATCGTGTCTAGGCTTTGCTATCTTCGAGAAGCATTCTATAAACCTTCTGTAGTACCCAACTAAACCAAGAAAACTTCTGATTTCATTTGGTGTAGTGGGTGACTTCCACTCTGTCATCGTTTGAATCTTAGCAGGGTCCACTTTGATTCCTTCTGCTGACACAATATGACCTAGAAATGTCACTTCCCTAGCTAGAATTCACACTTAATTTGGCATATAACTTCACATCCCTGAGCGCAAGTAACATTGTTCTTAAGTGTTGCTCATGCTCTCTTTCACTTTTTGAGTAGACAAATATATCATCGATGAATACCAAGACAAAGCTCTCTAGATATTGTTGGAATACCCTATTCAACAAGTCTATGAACACCACTAGGGCATTTTTGAGTGCAAATGGCATAACCACGATGTTGTAGTGACCATATGTTAGGAACATTGTTAGATGTTGGGAATTATCCCTAAAATCTCCCT
>JAPKLW010000426.1:133501-171552 GCA_026898455.1 Plectranthus barbatus
TGAGCTAACTAACTTTTGGAAAACAACGTTAAGTGCAAGAGATATAAAACTATTCCGCTGCATTTCGTGTTAAGTTATCAACACGACGACTCTGATATTTGAGGACCAACACCATACCTTGTCCTGAAAGATGATTTCAGAATGTCTTCCGTCTGAATCTTCAACTGGTGGTATCCTGATCAAAGGTCTATCTTTGAGAATAAGCTTGCTCCTTTCAGCTGATCGAATAGATCATCGATCCTTGGCAAGGGATATCGGTTCTTCATAATTAACTTATTCAACTCTCGGTAATCAATACACATCATCATCGATACATCCTTCTTCTTTACAAATAAACACGGGCTCCCCAAGGCGATACACTTAGTCTGATAAAACCCATGTCCAAGAGTTCCTGTAATTGAACCTTTAGTTCTCAAAAATCCTTTGGTGCCATGCAATAGGGTGCCTTGGAAATCGGGGCTGCGCCTGGCTCCAAATCTATCGTGAATTCCACCTGCATGTCTGGCGGTAGTCCTTGCAGTTCATCTGGAAATACATCATTGAACTCTCTAACTATTGGCACGTCCTTAACCAATAGCTCTAGCTTTTCTTCTCCTTCCAGATATACCAAGAATGCTTGATTCTCAATCTTTTTTATTAATCTCGAAGCTTGGAGTGCTGAGATAACTGTCACTCTTTGATTCGTCCTAAATCCATAAGCACAAGTCTTCTCGTCTTCTGGTTGCGGAATAATAACTTTTCTTTCATGACATAATATGGTAGCCCTATTTTCCAACAACCAATCCATCCCTAGGATTATATCTACATCATGCAAGTCAATAATGTTTAACTCTGCTACATTTATCTTATGATCATTCAGTAGGATTTCCAAATTAAAGCATACTAAGGAAGTGGTAGTTTTCTCTCCTGAAGGCATAGCTACCTTCAGATCCTGCCTATTCTTCTCTACCTTAAGGTCTAATGCTTCAACGCATTCTGATGAAATGAATGTATGGGATGCTCCAGTATGAAATAATACTATGACAGGTATGTTATTAATGATGCCCATGCCAGATTTCTTTCATCTCGATTTCCATCAATGGCATAAGCTCTCACCTTTTGGGGCTTTCGATCTCCTTTCAGTTGATCTTCCATAGGTTGATGAGGTGGTGACTGCTTTTCCAATTTTCCTCCTAGGCAATTTCTCCCAGCTCTTTTCCCGGGCAGGCGTTCTCCTCTTATTGCCTTCAACTGCTAGTTGGCAAGCCTCTGATTTTTCTACTTGTTTCCACTTCCAAACTGTGCTGAGGGGAATTGTCGTGCGTAGTGCCCAATGCCTCCACAAGTGAAGCACTTGTATCGTGCAGTCTGACATCTCCCGTAGTGCTTATTCCTGCACCTATTGCACTATGGGGGTGCCATCCTCGTTGTTCATTTTTGGGAGCTTCTAGCACTTCATACCTTCTGAAGGGCTGGTCAAATTTGGGCCTCTACATGTTCTTGTTGTTTCCCTGATCCCGTCTCTTTTGATTTCCTGACCCTTGATAATGGGGTTGCTGGTTCTGTTCCCATTTTCTCTTAGACGCTGAAGAAGATTAGTTGGGCTCTTGAGCAACCCTGAGTGGCAGCTTCTTCTAAATCATTGGTGCCTCCACATCCAAAGCCATCTTTAGTAGATCTTGATAACTCATACCATGGAACGTGGACAAGTGGGCTCGGATCACTTCCCTTAGATCATCCCAAGATTTCTCCTCCAATTTTTCAGGAGTATCCACTTGGCAAGGTGCATGTTGGAGTAATTCACAAAATTTCAAATCGTAATCTCGTACCATTATTTTTCCTTGGTCAAGCAAGAAAAACTTGACCTCCGTATCCCTGTGGTATTGCTTAAGCACATACCTCTCAAATAGTGCCTTCTTGAAGCCTTCCCATGTAAGTTGTTCACAAACTTCCGGAGTAAGGGACTTTACATAAGTCTCCCACCAGCGATCGGCTTGCCCTGTTACGTGGTAGGTCTGAAGGGATTTGGTGAACTGAATCACTTAATCCGTTAGCCAAGATCGTTTACTGGAATATCAAAATACATTGCTATGCCTATGATTAATCCTAGCATGCTCCTATTGATTATGCATAAGGGGGTTTTTGTGGAATACCTGGATTGTAGAAACCTGAAGAACGAGTGCGCAGAACTTTGATCCTTGATCCTTTTCCCGCGCACCAAGATTTTTTCCTAACAGATTGAGGAATTAAATCTTTGAAAATTAAATAATAATTTTTGAAAAACAAAGAGGGAGAGAAGAAAGAACACGATCCTCCTGATTTGATCTTCTGATCTGTATCCCAACTCTAATCCAAATATCTGGTGAAGATTCCCTTCGGATTCCTTGCTTGGTTGAGATGCAGAATTTCCTCCTCGTTTCTCAGATCTAGTCGATCACCACAGCTCCCAAAATACTAGTTTGCTGTGTTGCAACATATGATCTTGTGGTGTGGTGTGGTGTGATCTGAGAACCTGAGGCCTATTTATAGGAAATTCTGGACTTCTATTGGGCCTGAGTTTTCATGGGTCGGATCAGGGACCAGAATGCAAATAGCAAATAAGGCCTATCAATTAATTAATTCTCATATTCAACCCAGAATATAATTAATTAATTAATATTGATTCATTCCGTTAGAGAATCAATACTGCCCTACCTATTTTCTACCACGTTTTAAAGGAACGGGTTGCATGGGCTCGGTATATCCCCACATTTAAGGTTACATACATTCAATCCACTCAAACCTTTTCACTTATGCTTGAACTTAATCAGCCTGCAGGACTTTAGCATAACAAACCTTTTGAGCTGCTCAGGAAATGTCACCATCCTATACTGGATGTGGTTACCTAGTTCCAGTACCAGACAGTCATACACAAACTGCTATCACCCAAGATACAGAAATACAAGCTCAACTAGAGCCTTTCACTGTAAGTCAAAGTGATACACAATCTATGTATACTTCTATACCTTCATTTAGGCTTAAGATCTCATCAAGCCGTTGAGATCTAGATTCTTTTAATGCAGAAAAAAGAATCGATCTCGACTGAGGTCCTTATCAATGTTTGCCTCACACCAGCATACCAAGCCATCCAAGATAAGATGCTTATTACTGCGTATGTTGCAGCCTACACCGACAGTTTATCCTGGAATTGTCTCAGCTGTGATAATCATTTATATCTTGCTAGGTCAAACGATCCATACGATCTTTCGTGATCTACTACACACCGTATGATCTTCCTATCGATGAGATAAGAGGAAAATAGCATTTGCGACACATGTTTGTTAATTCAGACAGGAGATGAACATACAACATTTATGATTCCCAGTATATTAACCAATCGACCTTGTACATAATATACCAATCATAATTCTTTTAGTATATAAATCCATCAAGGTCATGCAGCTAATCTTATCAGATTCAGAGCACTGCATGTGCCTGAAAATCTTCTCCAGTGCGCGGACCCTCTCTTCTGGTTTGAAAGTTAGAAATTGCTGCTTGCAGAAGGTCTCCAATAGGCAAAAAGCAATAGTAGGTGGCATCGATTCTAGTTGATGTTGATTTCTGGGTCCATGGATAGAAGCGCTATCCTCTTTGAACAGAAGTTCGTACTCTGGAATAGCATCGAAAGATAGGAACTTCTTCGAGTATCGAGGCTTCGTTAGCTCTACGCAGGCCACGTCCCTACCACGTCCGCATCCTCGGCCACGCCCTCTTCCTCTTTCATAAATCTCAACATTTGTTGACATTCTGAAACACCATTCCAGGTTAATAACTAATTTCTTAAATTTAACAAAATAAAAGGGGCAACTTCTACTCTAAAGACCAACATACCCCTACATCAATCAAATCAATCAACCACCAATCATAAGAGAAATAAGCTCAATAATCAAAAGAAAAAGTGAAGCAGAGAACGATGATAATGTAACCATATTGTTGGTACCGATTTTTCAGAGTAATTTTAAATGCACAACGAAAATATTTTCATAGAACTTGCACTTATCCAAACTAATGGTTTCTTATCAATTTGGTTATGAAATCTTAGTGCAGGTTTAAGTCCAAGTATGCTTAAGAGTTAGTTTTAGTTTATATACTACAACACTTAAGTGTTGAGTTTCAAATTAAGCAAACTGATGAAATGCAGAAGGCGGTAAAAATGACTCAAAGGATTTTATAGTGGTTTGGACACCAAAAAGCCTTACATCTACTGTTCAGACAGATGTTTGGAAATTCACTAAGTGAATGAGTACAAGTGCTCCCACGGTCTATTACTTTTCGGTGAATGCCTCGTCCATCGATCCACAAGTGCACGCGCCCGGTCTTTTGCACTTTCTTCACTTCGCAGCTTCTTGGAGTGTGGGCACACCACACAGCCTCCTCGTCACCAGAATGGAGTGCTTAGAGTTTCCTCCAAACTGTTAGCTTGCGGTAGGAGTGCCCGTGAGAGTCAAAGTACCAGATGTACTTGATTGTTGTAATATTTATTGGAGAGAAAGATTACCAAAGAAATAACTCAAGAACAAATGTTCTGAGTCTTGTGTTAAAGCATGATTTAATTTTTTTATTATTTTAGCAAGCTTGTTTGTTGTATTTTACATATTAAATTATGTTTATAAATTCCAAAATCATATTTTATATTATGGAATTTCAGTAATAACATAATTTATAGTAGCATAAAATAATTATTTGCGCAAACAACCATTGGAAATAAAAATACTAAGCAAGAGATTTTTTAAATAAAATCAAGATCTCCACAAAGTGATATCTAATCGGAAGTGAATAATAGAGTTTTGGTCCCCGATCAGAGTGTTTTATATGCACCAGAAGTATTTATGTGTTCTTGCACTTATCTCGCTAAGGTCATGACTTAGCAAGTGTTTATCAAATGTGTTATCAGCTCAATTCTTCGTTAATCCGAATTGCAGGTTATACTATAACACTTGATATGTTGAGTTTCAAATATGTGTATGCGTAAAATATAACGAAATAAGGCAGTAAAGACACAAAGATTTTATAGTGGTTCGAACAACTATTCTACGTCCACTCTTTAGTTCTATGATTGAAAAATCACTAGAAGAATGAGTACAAGGTCAGACCTGATCTCTAACGTTGAGTAGCTCCTCCGTCTAGTCAGCGCGCACCTTCAATTACCTCGATCTCCAATCTTCAACCGGTGTCGCTCTATAGAGTGAGGACAAACCTCCCTTCTCCTTGGACGTCGACTGTTGAGAGTTTTATAGTTCTTCCTGGAACCTATACGGCAATCGTGACTTCTAGATTCTTTCCAGAGTAGAAAGAATCCCAAAATAACCTTGGAAGCTTAACTTTGTAGGTCTCGAGCTTTAGAGATGAAAGCTTGTGGAAAGCTTCAGTCAAGAACTTAGCTCGGATGAGTTCACGTAATAAAGAGAGTGTATTTGATCTCTTTTTGTTATCTCTGTGTGTAGAAATTCGCAAACCTTTGAATCAAATAAGGATGACACCTATTTATAGGTGAAGATTCAAACAGTTGTTTGAATCTTATCCGTTAGACTCAAAGGCATTGCTCGCCTATCTGCATTCTTCCTTTTTCTGCAGTGGATAGAGACTCTTCAAGTCTCCTCGTCTCTGATTGGCGTAACATATATTTGTAGCCATCTTTGTCAGAACGGATCTTTTGGCGTAGACCTGAAACCTCATTTGTGTATGATGATTGTTCTATCCTCTGATTTGTTGGGTTTCCTCTGTAACTTCTCTTGATTGTTGATTATCATTTGCTGGCCGTTAGCACGCAGCGGGTATCACAACAGTTTGGGCTAAGACGCGGTTTCTGCTCGAGTTACTTCTCCAGCATTCTTGCTCCTCCGCATTGCTGGCTCTTTTCTTCTTTAGTAGTCTTCAGCAATTCATCAAGTCTGCTGTCTCCTTTAGCATCCTTGATTCGTCTTCTTTCTGATTCTATTACAACTCGAGTATGAATTCCTATACAGGACTCTTACAATAGACTCGATACTGTGTTGCTAGAGCTTTGATGCACCAAAACATATCAAACTATGACTATGTATTAATTGAAGGGATTCATGAACTGAATCACGAAGTCCGTTTGCCAAGGATCGTTAGTTGGAATATCAAAATAAATTGCTATGCCTATGATTAATCCTAGCATGCTCCTATTGAATATGCATAAGGGGGTTTATGCGGAATACCTGGATTGCGAAACCCTGAAGAACGAGTGGGCGGAGATTCCTCTTGATATTTTCCCACGCACAAAGATTTAATCCCTAACAGATTGAGGAATTAAATCTTATGAAAATAAATAATTATTTTCGAAAAAACAAGGAGAGAGAGAAGAAAGAAAATCCTCCTGATCTGATCTTCTGATCTGTATCCCAACTGAATTTGAATATTTGGTGAAGATTCCCTTCAGATTCCTTGCCCGGCTGAGAAGCAGAATTTCCTCCTCGTTTCTTAGATCTAGTCGATCACCACAGCTCCCAAAATCTGGTTTGCTGTGTGCAACTTATGATCTTGTGGTGTGTTGAGATCTGAGGAACTGAGGCCTATTTATAGGATAATACTGGACTTCTATTGGGCTTGAGTTTCATGGGCCAGATCAGGGACCAGAATGCAAATAGCAAATAAGGTCTATCAATTAATTAATTCTCATATTCAACCCAAAATATAATTATTTAATTAATATTGATTCATTCCACCAGAGAATCAATACTGTCCTACCTATTTGCTACCACGTTTTGAGGTACGAGTTGCATGGGCTCGGTATATCCCCACATTTAAGGTTACAGACATTCGTTAATTAATTTAAGCTCTGACAAGCTATTTAATTAATTAACATCTTATATTCTTGAGTCAATCCACTCAAACCTTTTCACCTATGCTTGAACTTAATCAGCCTGCAGGACTTTAGCATAACGAACCTTTTGAGCTGCTCAGGAAATGTCACCATCCTATACTGGATGTGGTTACCTAGTTCCAGTACCAGACAGTCATACACAAATTGCTAGTACCCAGGATACAAATATACAAGCTTAACTAGAGCCATTCACTGCAACTCAAAGTAATACACAATCTGCATATACTTCTATACCTTCATATAGGCTTAGGATCTCATCAAGCCATAGATATCTAGATTCTTCTAATGTCAGATAAAAGAATCAATCTCGACTTAGGTCCTTATCAATGTGTGGCCCACACCAGCATACCAAGCCATCCAAGACAAGATGCTTATTACTGCGTATGCTGCAGCCTACACCGACAGTTTATCCTGGAACTGTCTCAGCTGTGATAACTATTTATATCTCGCTAGGTCAAACGATCCATACGATCTTCCATGATCTACTACACACCGTATGATCTCCCTATCGACGAGATTAGAGGATAATTGCGTTTGCGACACATGTTTGTTAATTCAGACAGGAGATGAACATAATACATTTATTATTCCCACTATATTAACTAATTGACCTTGTACATAATATACCAATCATAATGCTTTCAGTATATAAATCCATCAATCTCCCACTTATACTCAAAGCATTATATAGGTGCTTTCCAGAGTATAACGCGTCTAAACTAATCTAGCTATTACATCAAACATTCTACGTGGATAGCTTTGCCCTCAGCCCAATGTTACTTACATGCATCCCGTAGAACTTCTGAGGCAGAGCCTTTGTGAATGGATCTGCTAGATTATTTCTTGTATCAATCTTATCTACTAGCACATCACCCCTTGCTACGATTTCTCGTATAATATGGTACTTTCTTTCAATGTGTTTTGTTGCTCTGTGAGTTCGTGGTTCCTTTGAATTAGCCACAGCTCCCGAATTATCACAATATATCGTGATGGTCTTGGGCAGCTTAGGAATCACATCCAACTGCAGAAGGAAGTTTCGAAACCATACTGCTTCTTTCGAAGCTTCAGAAGCTGCCACATATTCTGCTTCCATGGTGTAGTCCATAATGTATTTCTGCTTTGCACTCCTCCATGATATGGCCCCACCTCCCAATGTAAACACATAGCCAGAGGTGGACTTCTTTTTGTCTCGGTCTGCCTGGAAATCCGAATCAGTAAAACCCACAGGACACAACTCCTCACACTGATAGACGAGACAATAGTCTCCAGTTCTTTTCAGGTATTTGAGTATGTGCTTTACCGCGGTCCACTGCGCTTGTCCAGGGTTAGACTGGTATCTCGCTACCATGCCTACAACAAAGCAGATATCTGGCCTCGTACATAGCATTGCATACATGAGGCTCTCCACGGCCGATGTATTCGGCACGTTCCTCATTTCATCTTTCTCCTTATGTGTCATCGGACACTGATTATTGGAAAGATATATGCCATGTCTGAAGGGTAACAAACCTTTCTTGGCAGTTTGCATGCTGAAACGGGCAATCACAGTATCCACATATGATCCTTGAGACAATGTCAGCATCCTCTTATTGTGCTACCGCAATACTTTTACCCCTAGGATGTATCCTACCTCCCCAAGGTCCTTCATATGAAACTGCTCGGATAACGACCCCTTTATGCCCGACAATACTTCCACATTGTCGCCAAATAGGAGAATATCATCTACATAAATAGGAGAATATCATCTACATGTTTATGGCGAAGCAAATAAACATATCCGAATCTTGATTAATCTTCAATGAATGTGGCGAAGTACTCATAACCTCCACGAGCTTGCGTGGACATTGGTCCACATAAGTCAGAGTGGATCAATTCCAACACATCCTCTGCTCGAGACTGACTTGCCTTAAAAGGCTTGGTCGTCATCTTTCCCTCTATACAGGATTCACAAATTTGATGCGGTACCACGTGAAAAGAATCCAAGAGCCCATCGCATGCTAATCTTTTAATCCTCTTTAGATTAATGTGATCTAGTCTCAAGTGCCAGAGATATGTTTGATCCTCATCAGAAGAAAACTTTCTATTTAAATGATTATTATTATTGGATGAGTTTGCAACATTCACGAAAGATTTATGCATACAATCAATGATATAGAGAGAGTCAATCAGTTTACCATGACAGATAACACTGTTATTACCAATGATAGAAACTCCACTATCAAAAATAACTGAATATCCATCATTAAATAACTTGGAAACTGAAATCAAGTTCCGCCGAAAAACCGGCACATATAAAACATCTCTCAAAATCAAAACATTGTTTTCAAAGCATAAAGTAAAATCTCAAATGGCTACTGTTGAGACTCGCTCTCCGCTGCCCATTGAGATGGTAATCTCATCATGCTTCAACTACCTTGTCGGCCTGAACCCCTGCAAAGTATAACAAACATGGTCAGCAGCTCTAGTATCCACTACCCACAAATGGGTAGAAACCGATGCTAAACATGTTTCCGTTATAAATGCACACGATGCACCCTGTCCAGTCTTCCTGACTTGACAATCTTTCTTCCAGTGACCAGCCTTGCCACTCCTGAAACACTTGTCCCTTTTAGCAGGCACGCCCGGTGTCCTTTTTGACTTTCTACCAGAAGTTGTACATTTGGCTTTCTTCTTAAACATTCCTTTGCGCCTCTTGCCAACCAGCGCAACAGGATGATTGCTAGAAGTAGCCAAAGCAACTTTTTCTGGTTGCATTACTGATTCTGCTACCATCATGTCATTGAGTAACTCGTTAAGAGTGTACTCTTTCTTGTTCATGACAACATTAAGTCTAAAGTTCTCATAGGACTTTGGAAGAAAGTCGAGGATGATATCAACCTGCGCTTCCGCATCGATACCACCTCCGTGCAGCGTAAGCTCATCCATAAGGTGAGTCATGCCGACCACGTGCTCTCTAACCGAGCTACCTTCTGCCATTTTCTTTCCCACGATTTCCCTCATGAGATTGAATCTGACTGCTCGGTCTGACTCACCATAGGTCACTGTGAGGCTGTCCATTATGTCACTAGCATTATCATATGAATGATGCTGCTGTGCAAGTACCTTGGACATAGTAGTCATCATATAGCATTTCACTATATTGTTTGACTTGAGCCACTTGTTATAGTAGCTCATTTCCTCATCAGTCGATGCATTAGTGGGAGCAGCCGGACGAGGCTTATCAAGGACAAACTTGTGTTCCTCTGCGACAAAGATGTAATCCAAGTTGCGTTTCCATTCTTGGAAATTGGGACCGGTTAATTGGTTTTTTGCTAAGATATTGATCACATTTGGTAAAGACATGTCTGAAAACAATAAATTAAAGCAGAAATTAAAACATAGTCGCAAACTATTGAAACAATTAAATATTGAAACCTTATGAAAAAGCAATATTAATGTTTCCTCCAATTTGCCTAAGTATTACTATTGCAAGCCACACATGTGGAAGTTTACAACAAAACACTTAACCAGACTGCATCTTTCAATTCCAGTCCTTTAATTCCAATCCATGCCCAGGTTCCTTAGAAAAATGGAATTAATAATTGGAGACTAACTTAAGACCATATTATCCTACTGAGCAGGGACATCACGAATGAGTTATACGCTGGATAACATCTAAGCTAGCTAACCACCAAAGCCAACCCTCCCATATAAGGATCTATTAGAACACACCTGATCCCTATAATAAGGCTGTCTCATTTAATTCAATCCCTAGAGAACTTATGAAAATTCAATACGCAAGTTACACATGTAGACGTTTATGCATGAACTCCGAACTCCCACTTCTCACATGAAATAAATGTTTGTTTTAAGAAATCCTATCTATTAGAACTTATGAATAATAAATTAAGTAAGCTCCACATGTAGACGTTTACCTAATAAATTACCCACTTCCAATAAAGGATCGCTTTGTGGAGGTCTTACTAAATTATGAGCTAAGTAATTTTTTAGTTCATAAGGTTCAATTGCACAAATTATTTTATGTAGCCATAATTATAACATTGCTAAAATTCTATCATGCATAGCATGAACCCGAATTTATAGTTATAATTAATTACACAAAATAAATCACATAGCATGCTTTAAAGCTGTAAGTAAAAGCAGTAAACGTGCTCCTATTATCTACAACATGTTTATAAGCTGCGCAATTAAATTAAACACATATATCATGCGAAGACAGATAATAAAACAAATAAAAATGTCCTCGTGGCCCCATGATACAAAATAAATATAATTCTAACTATTACAAGTTGGAATTAATTATACAGATCTTCGACTGGGCTCCCACTACTTGGACTGTGATCTGAATTTATTTTCTAAATCTGGGCCTCCAAGATTTGATCCATCAGAAAATTGGACAACTGGGCCAGTTAACTAAATCGCAGGCCTAGGCACACATTGCAAGCCCAATAGCCCGCGAGAACTTGGCCTGACGAGCCATGATCGGCGAACCACCACCGCCAGCGACTCGCCGCCGCTGTTAGGGCTCCCGGCATGCGCAACAGCCATGCACATACGTGCATAGATGCAATCCATGATACCGCCTCCTCCGACCATTGCCCGTTTCGCATTCCACTGCCCCAGCTTGCCCCGACTGTCGCCCGAACTGCCGTTCACCTTTCTTCTCCACCATCGGCTACCACGACTCGCCGGAAAATGCACAGGGAGCGCGATTTGAGAGATGCACGCGCAGCACGCAAACCCTAGGGTTTGCGATGCCCCGCGTGCGCGAGCCACCCCGTCGGACCGTCCCCAGCCGCGAGCCACCGCCATCACCACCTAGCCCCTGCCGACGCCGACTGAGGGAGGGGAAGACGCCGCCGGCGTGCACGTAGGGCCGCGTAGGCCTGCTCCGCGCGCGCGCGCCTCGCGCCCTGGCCATGCCGCCGCCGTCCCCGGCCACCTGTTGCTCCGCCCCCCCGCGTCACCAGCCATCTAGGAGCCCCGCACCTGGCCTGGCCGGCCCTTGGCCGCGCGTTGCCTGCCCGTCGTGCGTGCGCTGCGCGCCGTGGTCCATCGTGCCTCGCCGTGCGCGGCCCTATGCCATGTTGGCGCTGTCGTGCGTTGTGCGGTCCTTCGTTCTTCGTGTTCTTCGTTCTCCATTTTACAGATTTAATTTTTAAATAAAAGATTACATTGAATAATCCTAACTACAATCTAAAAATCTAAATCTAACCACAGATTTATCTCGTGGGTGAAAAACGAATCCATATAAAAGGGCGGATTAACCCGAGAACCACGAGGACGAAAAACATAAACATACAATCTATAAAACACATGCAATCATTCAATAATAATTATCATGCAAATCATAGGCAATATTATTTTTCCGATAGAGCCAATTAATTCAACCTGGCTCTGATACCAATTGAAGAGATTCATGAACTGAATCACGAAGTCCGTTTGCCAAGGATCGTTAATTGGAATATCAAAATAAATTGCTAAGACTATGATTAATCCTAGCATGCTCCTATTGAATATGCATAAGGGGGTTTATGCGGAATACCTGGATTGCGAAACCCTGAAGAACGAGTGTGCGGAGATTCCTCTTGATCTTTTTCCACGCACAAAGATCTAATCCCTAACAGATTGAGGAATTAAATCTTATGAAAATAAATAATTATTTTCGAAAAAACAAGGAGAGAGAGAAGAAAGAAAATTCTCCTGATCTGATCTTCTGATCTGTATCCCAACTCAATCTGAATATCTGGTGAAGATTCCCTTCAGATTCCTTGCCCGCTTGAGAAGCGGAATTTCCACCTCGTTTCTCAGATCTAATCGATCACAACAACTCCCAAAACCTAGTTTGTAGTGTGCAACTTATGATCTTGTGGTGTGTTGAGATCTGAGGAACTGAGGCCTATTTATAGGAAAATACTGGACCTCTATTGGGCTTGAGTTTCATGGGCCAGACCAGGGACCAGAATGCAAATAGCAAATAAGGCCTATCAATTAATTAATTGCAATATTCAACCCAGAATATAATTAATTAATTAATATTGATTCATTCCACCAGAGAATCAATACTGTCCTACCTATTTGCTACCACATTTTGAGGTACGGGTTGCATGGGCTCGGTATATCCCCACATTTAAGGTTACAGAAATTCGTTAATTAATTTAAGCTCTGACAAGCTATTTAATTAATTAACATATTATATTCCTGAGTCAATCCACTCAAACCTTTTCACTTATGCTTGAACTTAATCAGCCTGCATGACTTTAGCATAACGAACCTTTTGTGGTGCTCAGGGAATGTCACCATCCTATACTGGATGTGGTTACCTAGTTCCAGTACCAGACAGTCATACACAAACTGCTATTACCCAAGATACTGATATACAAGCTCAACTAGAGCCTTTCACAACAACTCTAAGTAATACACAATCTGCATATACTTCTGTACCTTCATATAGTCTTAGGATCTCATCAAGCCATAGAGATCTAGATTCTTTTAATGTCAGATGAAAGAATCGATCTCAACTTAGGTCCTTATCAATGTGTGCCCCACACCAGCATACCAAGCCATCCAAGACAAGATGCTTATTACTGCGTATGATGCAGCCTACACCGATAGTTTATCCTGGAACACTCTCAGTTGTGATAACTATTTATATCTCGCTAGGTCAAACGATCAATACGATCTTCTGTGATCTACTACACACCGTATGATCTCCCTATCGACGAGATAAGAGGATAATTGCGTTTGCGACACATGTTTGTTAATTCAGACAGGAGATGAACATACAACATTTATGATTCCCAGTATATTAACCAATTGACCTTCTACATAATATACCAATCATAATGCTTTCAGTATATTAATCCATCATTAATAACAAAAGAAGAGGTTTTATAATATCTAACAATATTCCTAACATAGAGTGAGTAAACGTCTACATGTGTAGCATGCTTGCTTTTATTATTCATAAGTTTTGATGGATGAGATATCTAAATAAAAACATTTAATTGATGTGAGAAGTTGGAGTCTTTGCGTAAATGTCTACATGTGTAGCTTGCGTATTTGATCATTCACAAGGTCTCTATGATTGAATTAAATGAGACAACCTTGTTATAAAAGACCATGAATTGTGGACCTGGTGTGTGTATGACAAGTCGATTTTTATATGGGAAGGTTGGTTCTGTGGTTATTTGCTTAGATGTTATCCAGAGTATAACTTATTTGTGATGTCCCTGCTCAATAAGATAACATGGTCTAAGTTTATCTCTGATTATTATATATCCGATTATTAATTCCATTTGTCTAAGGTAACTGACATGGATTGGAATTAAAGGACTGGAATTGAAAGATGCAGTCTGGTTGAGTTGTTTTGTTGTAAGCGTCCACATGTGTGGCTTATAATAAAAAAAATTTAGGCAATTGGAGGAAACATTAGTATTGGTTTATCAAAAAGTTATAATAATTTGTTTAAATATTCTTCTTATATGTTCTTTCTTTGATCGTTAATTGTTTCAGACATGTTACTACAAACTTTTTATATTTTACTCTTGCTCGATATTTATAATTTGGTCCTATTTTCATGAAATGGAAATGCAATTTGATAAATCATTAATTGCATATGAACACTTATTTCCTCCAAAGTTTTCCATCCTTATCCAGTTACTCATAAGTCCTCTTCTGAAAGAGCATGCACATTATGACTAACGTCAAGTTATGCAGCAACTCGAATTTTAGTTTTAAGAGAATTCTATGGATATTATGGCATATCATCGCGACTTATGGGTGTATGGAAAAGAATTACCATATCTAGTCTCATAGGGTTATTCTGAGATAGTAATTGGATGATGGTGTATCAATGTGCGAGTATATGATGTCCGTAATTCAGTTCATGGACATGTACACATTAGGCAGAGGTAAAAATTGATTACTTGACCAGAATCAATTTAACCCTCTGATGCGATGTAGAAGTCTACGAATGACTTCAGATTGATAGTTGAGAAGAATAAGTGAAGCATCCAGTGGATGGGAAACTTCGATATCTTATCTCAACAAAGGAAAATTTTACTTTATCTACTATTAGGAGCCCTTCTATTTCACTGTAAGTGAAAGGAAAGAAGCGAGGCACCGAAAGTCGGAGAAATAAAGTAAATAGTGGGAGCAAGATAATAAGACCTACTGATGACCTTAAAAAGTCTGAGAAAGTAGGCAAGTGATTCAGGTATGGCAAGGTAGGACATTGGAAAGGAAAATTGTCCGGTGTTTGACACTTAGGGACTTGGTATGTCACTTGCATGTATAACTGATACATGTTTAGATGACTGCTCCTACTTTATGGGTAGTGGCAACAACATCTATGAATCATGTTTGTTATATACCGCATGCATATCTGACACGTGCTTAGATGACTATTGCTACATTATTGGTAGTGGTAATAGTATCTATAAGTCTTATTATATACTTCAAAAAGGCTCGCTGGGCAGGCAGCCTAGATGTGACAATGTATCATCTCCATAGTTATTGCAGCACGAGGTTTTCGTTGCAGAGGTTGGTAATTTTATTTATGTTTAGAGAACAATATTTTTATTTTGAGAGATGTTTAAATAAATACTGATATTTCGGTGGAACTTATTTTTAGTTTCCAGTATATGATGGATATTTAGTTATTTTTTATTGTAGAGTTTCTATCATTGGTAAAAACGGTATTATCCATCATGGATTTCTGAGTAACTCTCTATATCATTAATTGTTTCTATAAAGATTCCAATGAATATTGCTTTTATCTTATCATGCAATCAAAAGTATTTTCTTTTCAAGATATGGATCTTACATCTCTGTGATATCTGAGACTAGGTCACATCAGTCTCAAATAAATTAAGCAACTCATGGATGGTGGAACATTGGACTTAGTTCGGACTTGTTCCTAATTGAGATTGCAAATCTAGTTTGGAGGATAAGATGTTGATAGGTCACATTAATCTAATAAGGATCAAGCAACTCTTGGTTAATGAAACAATGGATTAATCCAAGGTTGTTTCTCATTGGTTGGCAAAACCTGGATAGACAGTAATAATGTTGACCAGGCCCTTTTGAAGCAAGTAAGTCTCGATATGGTGATATGTTGGAATTGATCCATCTTGACCAATATCAACTGATGTCCACTTAAGCTCTAGAGGGTTTGAGTATTGTGTCATTTATTTGACAATTACTCAAGGTACTGATGTGTCTATTAGCTTTGTCGCAAGTAAGAATAGTTTGATAACTCTAATATTCAAGGCGATAGTGGAAATGAAGCTAATTAAGACTATCAAGTCATTTCATTATTAAATACGTTCGATGTACTCCTCAGTAATGAGCTGAGTCATCACTAGTCACAAAATTGGAATGTACTCCTAATAGACTACATCAAGATTTTGTCCCGATGGTGTAGTATGAGAAGAAATGAGAATTTTTTGAAGCATCGTATGTTCATAATATGTTAAGCATTCCTACCGAATTCGTTTCTTGGAAATCACTAGAAAACACCACTGAACTTATTGGTTGATTTTAAGTTAGTGTTAAGAGTTTCTCAAAAGTTATGACTATGACATAAGTCTAGTAGGTCATAATGGTTTTGAGAATATTTAGTTTCGCTAACTAAATATAACACTGATGGGTTAGAATCAAGATAAGGTTGTTTCTAGGATATTATGGAAAGAAACGAATGACAGCTATGAAGGGATTCGTGAACTGAATCACGAAGTCCGTTTGCCAAGGATCGTTAATTGGAATATAAAAAAATAAATTGCTATGCCTATGAACAATCCTAGCATGCTCCTATATTATTATGCTTAAGAAGGTTTATGCGGAATACCTGGATTGATGAACTCTGAAGAACGCGTGCGCGGATATGCCCTTTGATCTTTCCCACGCACAAAGATTTAATTTCCTAACAGATTAAGGAAATAAATCTATGAAAATAATAATAATATTTTCGAAAAACGAGAGAGAGAGAGAAGAAGAAAAATCCTCCTGATTTGATCTTCTGATCTGTATCCCAACTCGATCTGAAAATCTGGTGAAGATTCTCTATCAGGTCCCTTGCCCGGTTGAGAAGCAGAATTTCCTCCTCGTTCTCAGATCTTAGTCGATCACCACAGCTCCCAGAACTGGTTTGCTGTGTGCAACTTATGATCTTGTGGTGTGTTGAGATCTGAGGAACTGAGGCCTATTTATAGGAAATTACTGGACTCCTATTGGGCTTGAGTTTCATGGGCCAGACCAGGGACCAAAATGCAAATAGCAAATAAGGCCTATCAATTAATTAATTCCCATATTCAACCCAGAATATAATTAATTAATTAATATTGATTCATTCCACCAGAGAATCAATACTGTCCTACCTATTTGCTACCACGTTTTGAGGTACGGGTTGCATGGGCTCGGTATATCCCCACATTGAAGGTTACAGACATTCGTTAATTAATTTAAGCTCTGACAAGCTATTTAATTAATTAACATCTTATATTCCTGAATCAATCCACTCAAACCTTTTCACTTATGCTTGAACTTAATCAGCCTGCAGGACTTAGCATAACAAACCTTTTAAGCTGTTCAGGGAATGTCACCATCCTATACTGGATGTGGTTGCCTAGTTCCAGTACCAGACAGTCATATACAAACTGCAATTACCCAAGATACAGATATACAAGCTCAACTAGAGCCTTTCACTGCAACTCAAAGTAATACACAATCTGCATATACTTATGTACCTTCATTTAGGCTTAGGATCTCGTCAAGCCATAGAGATCTAGATTCCTTTAATGTCAGATAAAAGAATCGATCTCGACTTAGGTCGTTATCAATGTGTGCCCCACACCAGCATACCAAGCCATCCAAGATAAGATGTTTATTACTGCGTATGCTGCAGCCTACACCGACAGTTTATCCTGGAACTGTCTCAGCTGTGATAATTGTTTATATCTCGCTAGGTCAAACGATCAATACGATCTTCCGTGATCTTCGACACACCGTATGATCTCCCTATCGACGAGATAAGAGGATAATTGTGTTTGCGACACATGTTTGTTAATTTAGACAGGAGATGAACATACAACATTTATGATTCCTAGTATATTAACTAATCGACCTTGTACATAATATACCAATCATAATGCTTTCAGTATATAAATCCATCAAGCTATAGTCTTGAGAATCAGCAAGTTCATTGTTAAAGTCAACAAAGGATTATTTTGAGACTCAGTAACCGTACTATCAAATGTGATTTGGTTCCTCAAGAAGTTGAATATGCTGAAGCATTTCCTTTTGGAAAAGCCCTATGTGAGTGTGGATATACCTAGGTTGATATGGTATCATACACACAGTCGATGGTGCAAGGTGCGGAACCACGAGGAACTGCGCCGACGAATGACACAGTGTTGATGCTTCATTGCAATGGGAGATTATACTTACTCCCAATTTTTTATCTGGTTGATGGAAGTCCCCAGAACTACGATGAAGTAGTATTTGACGAGAGTATAGACAAGTAGTGGGTTGCCATAAATTTAGTAAAAGAATTTATATACCAGAAGTCTTAACTGATAGATAGCTTTATAGCTATAAGCAACAAGTAAGTATACAAGGTAAATACAGGAGCAAATGAAAATTTTAAGGTTGGTGGTAAAGCATTATAGTCACTAAGAGAGCATAGGACTATAATGAGACTTTTCATCTGTTAGTCGTGCTCAAGTTCATTCGGATGCTCCTAGTCATAGCAGCACTTGGTAACCTAGTAATCTGACAATGAAATTGTCAGAATGTTTTGTGCACTAAGGCGAAAGTATCTTGTCTAGAAGCTTTTGAAGTCCTTTTATGGATTGAAGCTCACCGGTCACGGAACCTACATTCAGATGACGTGATAAAGTCCTATGGATTTTCACCATGCATGAGTGAGAGCTCAAAGTTTTATGTCAGCGGTAGCATGGTGCATCTTGTATAGTATGTAGTTAATATTTTCCAATTTGGTGACAATATGGAGGTATTATCAGTCATGCGGAGATGGTTATATAAACAGTTACAAATGTTGAACGAAAAGGGACGCTGGGTACATCCTCAAGATCAAAGTATTGCATGTTTGCAACAAGAGGATGTTAAGTTTATCTAAGGAGTTCTACACGGAAAGCTGTATGAAATCTACTATCTTGCTATGAGGTTGGCATAATTGATAGATATCAATCTTAATCCTGGACAGACAGGATACGGTTGAGTATATGAGTTGTAGGTTATGGTTTGGATCTCCAGGTGGCAAGATCATAATGATGTCCTAGTCTAACTATATGTTCACTTTGGGTGTTAGAATCATATAATGGCAGAGTGTAAAATTGTTGAGCTTTATGGAACTCCGCCATGGTATAATATGATTCAGATACTACAAACTATAATTCAGTAATGGTTATTCATTTGAATATGGTATCACTAGTTTAAGTGATAGTACCAGTGCAGTTGAAAATTCGAGAAACGTAGAATTCACAAAGTGATGTAACATATTGAGTTAAGTAAGAGAAGGTATGCAATTGAGTAAAAAGTAAAAAAAAGTTTTTCTTTAGCTGCTTGATTGGTTAAAAAGGCTCATGCATAAATCTATGATAGGGATTCAAAGATTTGGACTGTGGTTGATGCAAGCCACTCGGTGATTAAATTAACAGCTAATGGTTTCAACACATTGTATACTCTAGAAAGCATATCATTATGCTTTGAGTATAAGTGGGACATTGTTAGGTTTTTGTATACTGGTAATCGTTAATGTCTTGTATACAATGATACAATAGTCAAGTCTGATTAACAAACATATGAACCAAAACAATGTTATCCTCTTATCTCGTCGATAGGGAGATTATAAGGTGTGTAGGAGATCACAGAAGATCGTATGGATCGCTTGACCTAGAGAGATATAAATGGTTATCACAGCTGAGACAGTCACAGGATAGACTATCAGTATAGGCTGTAACATACACAGTAATAAGCGGCTTATCTTGGTTGCTTGGTATGCTGGTGCGTGCTGTACGCATTGATAGGGCCTAAGTTAAGATCGACTCCTTAATATGACATTAAAGAAATCTTCATCTTAATGGCTTGATGGAATCCTAGCCTATATGAATGTACGAAGGTATACACAGACTTGTGTATCACTTTGAAATACTATGGTGGAGAGTTCTAGTCGAACTTATATATCTGTATCTTGGGTGGTAGTAGTTTTTGTATGACTGTCTGTGACTGGAACGAGGTAACCATATCGAGTATAGGATGGTGACATTCCCTAAGAAGCTCAAAAGGTTCACTATGCTAAAGTCTTGTAGGTTGGTTAAGTTCAAGTATAAGTGAAAAGGATTGAGTATGATAAAATATATTAATTAATTTTGGAGCATTTCAGAGCTCAAATTAATTAATTAATGTGTGTAACCTTAAATATGGGGATATACCTAGCCAAGCAACTCGTTCCTCATAATGTGGTATTAAATGGGTAGGTCAGTATTGATTCTCTGGTGGCATGAATCAATATTAATTAATTAATGATATTCTGGGTTGAATATGGGAGTTAATTAATTCATAGGCCCTATTTATTATTTGCATACTGGTCCCTGATCTGGCTCATGAAAAGCTCAAGCCCATTACGGATCAGAATTTCCTATAACTACCCCTCAGGTTCTCAGATCTCAACACACCACAAGATCATAAGTTGCTAAGCAGCAAACTAGTATTTGGGAGCTGTGACAGGCGACATTGATCTGAGAAAGAGGAGAAAATTTTGTTTCTCTATAGGCACGGAATCCACAGGGAATCTTTACCAAATTTTTAGATCTGAGCTGGGATACAAATCAGAAGATCAGATTTGGAGGATATTTTTCATCTTTTTCTCTCTATATTTTGACTATAATTATTTAATTAAAATCAAGATATTTAAGATTTATTTCGTAGTATTAAATATGGAGCACAATGATTCAAATGTTTGAATCCCTACGCTCAGATATGCTAACACTACGTATGTCAGGTAATCCGATAAACATCTGCATGGAAATTTATTTTTTAAATAGGAGCATGCTAGGGAATAATTGATGTATGACAAATATTTAGATATCCACAGAGCTACTTGGTTTAGTTGAATTATGTGAATTCCGGCTCATGGTATAATTCCTTCAACCACCCCTTTCTTGGCAGTTTGCATGCAGAAACGGGAAATCACAGTATCCACATATGAATCTTGAGACAATGCTAACATCCTTTTCTTGAACTCCCGCAAGACTTTTATCCCAAGGATGTACCCCGCATTCCCAAGATCCTTCATATGAAACTGCTCGGATAACCACCACTTTATGCCCGACAATACCTCCACATTGTCACCAATTAGGAGAATGTTATCTACATAAAGTGCAAAGAACACCACGCTTCCACTAACACACAGACGGTACACACAACTCTCGTTTGAGCATTGTGAAAATCCATATGATATAATCACTTCATCAAAATGTAAGTTCCATGACCGTGAAGCTTGCTTGAGTCCATACAGTGACTTCTTGAGCTTCTAGACCAAATGTTCTTCACCCTTTTGCACATATTCTTCTGGTTGTTGCATATAAATGTTTCAACCTTCCTCAAAGTACCCGTTTAGAAACATGGTTTTAACATCCATCTGCCAAATCTCTAGGTCCATATGTGCTACTATGGCTAGGTGTATCCAAATGAACTTAAGCATGGCTACAGGTGAGAAGGTTTTATCATAGTCTATCCCCTCTCTCTGACTACCCTTCGCCACCAACATTGCTTTGAAAGTTGTAATTCCCCCATTCGCTCATTTCTTTTTCTTGTATAGCCATTTGCACACTATAGCTCGATAACAATCTGGCAAATCCATTTTCTGATATACATCCATAGCTAGTTCGCATATACATTCACATGCTAGTAACCTAGGATATAATTGTCTGACCAAGAAGTTGTAGTATTTTATGATTTCCCACCAATGCAAGTTAATTAATTTATATATATTTTGATTGATAGTTCGCCCTAGAGTCTGTGTCTTAAATTGCTTTCCTAAAATCCTTTAAATTTCCGTTTTTGTTATCTTTACTTTTCAAATCAAAACCCCAGTTTTCAGTTTACTCAAACAATAGATCTTAGGATTATAGCTAGTACATAAAACAATTTTGTTACACAATTCCTCTGGGTTCGACAACCTTAGGGTACTCTTATAAATTTATTTGCCACTGTGTCTGCAATAAAATCTGTAGAATTTTACAGTGATCAAATTGGTGTCATTGTCGGGGAGTTCTTAGATATTATTTTGTTACTAGTTTATTCTAGGATTTTCTGGATTGAGTTCTGTATTTTTATTTTTCGTGTGCGTGTGTTTTTGGGTGATTTTTGCCTCGACCTCGATTGACACTTGCCCGCGTCGATCGACACCCACCCGTGTCGGTCGACGTCGAGCTGATTTTTGCTTGTTTTCTCTTTCAGGTGGTGCATAAACACTAGGTCTCGAGGGAAGCCGCTTGAAGCCTTCAACCCTGAGATAGGAACCTCTTGTTGGATGAAAAATTGGAAAGAAAAGATGGTTCCTCTGGACAATCGAAAACCATAGGAGGTTGACCTGATTATGCCCCCATTAGAGGATACTGATGGACAACTTACTGCGGGGGATACTTTGACCCTCATTCTAGAGATGCACCAAATGCGAGAGACAGTTCGACAGCTGACAGCTGAAAGAGAGATTGAAATAGAGGTTGCACGAAGAAGACAAGAGAGAGACAGCGTCAAGATGATTCCGATGATGAGGATCCGAACGTGATGGGGAGGAAGTACAAGCCGCAGCCCGGCAATGAGGGATTAAATATTAGCATCGATGCCAATAATTTCGAACTCAAAACCGGGCTGATCCATATGGTTCAGCAGAAATAGTTTGGCGGTAGAGCCGTGGAGGATCCCTATACACACCTGCGGATATTTGTGGATGTTTGCAACACCAACAAGCAAAACGGAGTCAGGCAGGATGTGATTCGACTGAGGTTGTTCCCATTTTCACTAAGGGATCAAGCCCGATCTCGGCTCACCGGACTTGACTGTAGCAGGATCCAGACTTGGCAGGAATTGAGAGCTGAATTCCTCTCAAACTTCTTTCCACCCTCTATCATCATTCAGAGGAAGATAGAGATTCTACAATTCTATCAAATGGTGGATGAGTCTCTGTTTGAAGCATGGAGCAGGTTCAATGAAGTGCTCAGGAGCTGTCCCAACCACGGAGTCGATATTGAAGAACAGGCTCACATTTTCTACCGGGGCATGATTGAAAGGACTCAAGAGTCCGTGGACAATGCAGCTAGGCGGTCCATCATGAGAAAGTCCGCAGAGAAAGCTCTGAAGCTTTCTAATAAGATGGCGCTGCACAATCAAAAGTGGGCAAACCCAAGGAGGCCACTGATGAAGGCCATGGATAAAGTGGAGACTGAAGATCCTCTCAAAACTGAGGTTGAGATGCTGAGAGAGGGCTTGGAAAAATTGTCTGCAGGAGCTTCTACTGCTGCGGTCGCACAGGTGCAACTCGAAGCTCCTGCGGAGGTGAGCTATCTGAATAGATGGGGATACCCCTACCAGCACCAGCAAAGGAGTGGGGGTATCAATATCCATTGAGAAACCACCACGGTTTCTCCTACTCTAACCCTGAGGCAGCCAAGCTACCACCACCGGGATTTGAAGTTCAGAATGGAGAAGTTATAGAAAAGAAGGACAATTTGGATGATCTGTTGGCCAAATTCATCAAGGCCTCGCACCAGCGGTTTGGGAAGCTGGAGAAGGAAGTGACTGAAGTACACACTAAGGTGGATCGGATGGGAAAGCACCTGCAGATGGTTGAAATGCAGCTCAGTTAGATCGCCAACACTATTGCGGCTCACCACAAGCAAGGATAGTTGCCGAACACAACTGAGGTGAACCCAAGGGTTAAAAAAGAATGCAAAGCTATCACACTGAGATCCAGGACAAGTTACAAAGGTCTTGAGATGGTTCAGGATGAGTTTGAAGCCGAAGAGGCGCAAAATTGCGCCACTGGAGGCTCAACTTTGATCAATGCACATCCCACGTCAATCGTAGTCGAGGAGATTGGAGGAGAGTTGAGCGACAAAGAAGGCTCAACTTCGATCGATGCAGGTGGCATCGATCGAAGTTCACATAATTTGACGTCGACCGAGGCACCCATGCATCGATCAAAGTCAAGGCCCACCTCGAGCAAAATTCTGGCGAATTCTGAAGACACTATTCCTCCAATGCCATTCCCTCAAAGGTTCATGAAGCAAAAGGAGGAATCCAAGTTCGCGATATTTCTGGAGAACTTGAGGAAGGTCAGCATAAATATTCCACTGATCGAGGCACTGAAAGAAATCCCGGGTACATGAAGTACCTCCAGAAACTGATGAGTGGGAAGAAGCAGTTCGTGGAGAACGAAACTGTGAAGATTCACGAGCAGTGCAGCCTGCTATATTAAAAGTAGGTGCCCATCAAGAGAAGCGATCCTAGATGCTTCTCTACCCCGGTGGAGATTGGAGGACATACCTTCGAGCGAGTATTGTGCGATACTGGGGCTAGTATCAATCTGATGTCATACTCTATTTACATGCGCCTCAACATCGTAGTGATGAGGCCCACTACTATTACGCTACAAATGGCGGATTGAACTATATCCCGCCAAAAGGGAATTCTAGAAGATATGCTCATTCGAGTGGGCCATCTGATCTTCCCAGCAGACTTCGTGGTGCACGATATGTAGGAGGACAAGAACATGCCCATGATCTTGGCGCGTGAATTTCTCGATACTAGCACTGCTCTCATTGACTTCCGAGGCGGCGAGATCACACTCCGTGCCAACAACGAGAAGATCACCTTTGTGATCAACAAAAACAAGAGAAAGGCGGAGTGCAACTGGATAACCACCATTGAAGACGAAGATGAGTCCGAGGAAGAAGAAGCCGCAGCTATAGAGTGGGAGCGCGGGAACGAAGGGGTGAAATTATCAACTAAGCCTCCTCAAACTGAGCTCACCACCATCATCAAAGATCGGAAGGTCTACACGGTGGACGCCAAGGGTCGGAGAGTCTAGACCCGGCCTCCCTGGTTTTGATCTGAGGTATCGTCGAGCTACGACGTTAAACAAAGCACTTATTGGGAGGTAACCCAACCTTTTCAATAGTTTTCCTTTTTAATTTTTGGTTTTTTCATTTTATTTCATTTTATTTTGAATTTTTTCTGCACTAAATCTATTTTGTAGCTAAAAAATGAGGATTGCTCGACTTCAATCGACGCAGCTTGACGTCGATTGAAATCAAGACCGGCGATGTGTTATACTTTGACCCGTGGAAAGAGTCAACAAGAAGGCTTCTTTCGATCGAAGCGACCCTGTGTCAGTTGACGTGAAATGCCAGCCGCCCAAAATTCACGCTGCACGAGTTCCAAAACCTCCAAGGATAAAAAGTTGATGTCTGAGATCAACTACCAGGTATATTCCTTCCCTTTGTCTGATTCTCAAACTTTTTCCCACTCTTGAGTTGGAAATAAGTTTGGGGGATGTGGACTAAAGGAGGAATATTCTATCTTTATTTTCGCTTTCAGTAATTTAAATTTTGCATTTGCATGTTTTTAAATTTTATTCTATTTTGTGGGGAAATTTTTAAGTTTTGACATAACTTGAATGAGATTGTGAGATTGGAATTGATTGAGGGCTGAGTTTGAATTGATAAGGATTGTGATTAGATGCCTATGAATGTAGAATACCGCATGATAGGGTTAATTTGAAACTTATACTTGCATCTTGATTAAGCTGATTTGAAGTTAATTGTGGAAGAAATTTTTAAACCCTTGTGTGAGACTTGAGCTTAATTTCGTTTGATGTGAGATTCTCATGTGTGTTATAATTTCTCTAGAACTTGCTTAATTTCTCTGTTGAGGTTGCATAGTGTGCACAAGTTTAGGAAATGATCTTAGGCTATCTTTGTTAGCCCAATTACTTAAACACTGTCCCTTTACATAAAATTTTCCCTAGTTAGCCACTTTGAGCCTTTACAATTTTCTCTCCTTGTCTATGATATTGAGAAAGTGTAGTCTCACTCGTGTCTAGAGTTGTGGTATATGGGGTGGATTGAAAGTGAATTGGAGATAAGAAATGAAAAATTAGTGGTGAAAAAGATGTGTGAAAAAGAGCTCAAATAATAATTAGAATTCTCATAAGCTCTATGAAAGAAAAAAAGAGAAAAAAAATTATTGTGAAAGAGCATAAGAGATTCAAAATGAGCTAGAAAAAATTGTGTGTTGTTGATATATATGAGGAGATGAGGTGGATGAAGTTAGATGGTGGGTTGAGATTTATTGAGAGTAATTAACTCAGTTATTTTTAGTCACTTGGCCAAATTTTCCTACCCCTCAGAAAAATCCTATGTTACAACCTATTAAAAGTCCTTTTTTATTCTAGACTTGTGTGCAAATTCTAGCAGTGGAAATAGTAGAAAATTTGCAAGCCTATGGTAGAAATTCATTCATACATGTGTTGAGTGCATTCATCTTTATCCTATACACTTGTGAGTTGAACGATACACTTACCGTGAGTTCTTCCACTATTAATGGATTTTTTGCCTCTTTCAAACTGTATATAGATAGTGGATTTTTTACCCTTGACTGTGATGAATCTTGTGAGGTATTGCACTCTAATTACCTGATCTTTTGATTCTTTCTTGCCTATTGAATGAGGACAATCAAACGTTCAAGTTTGGAGGGTTGATAAGTTCACAATTTTACTCACTTATCTATATTATTTTCTACTATTTTATGTAGTTTTCTTGAATTTATATATATATATTCCATGCATGAGTCTATTATATGTGGTGTTATGCTTGTCATGGTGTGTTTTTGCAGGATTTAGGCTTATATTCACTGGAAAATCGTTCCGAAAGTAGTTGACGTGAAAAAGTAGCAGATAAGAGTTCCTCCACACAAGGAATTCGGGCTATTGGCGCATGGCAATGGATAGATCTTCGAGTTAGATTTTCAACGCAATTGGAATTGGGTCAATCGGAGTTCAGGAGTGGAAGTTATGGCCAAAACAATGAGACCGCGCAGACGGGGCAAGGAGAAGACGGATCGAGTTCGGCCGACGCGATTTCGACTTTGATTGATGGGTGGTTACACGCGCGTCGATCAACGCCCACCCACGTCGATCAAAATCCGTGTCAAATTGGCAAATTTTGATTAAATTCGAACCCTAGACTTGATAGGATACACACTCACTCTTATAAATAGCCTGTAAATCGAGTTTTATTCATCCGGCACATACTTTTTCATCCTTTAGCATTGAGCACTCTTTATTTTCCAGCACGAACCTTTATGTTCTTGTAAGTTATTTTTATGCACTTTAATAATATGTTTAGTTTTGGTTTTTTATCTGCTATGAGTGGCTAGAAACCCTAGCGGTTCTAGGGCAACGAATATCAATCAAAAGCTTGTTTAATTGATTAACATTGAATTGCTTGGTTTTGAATTTCTGTTTTAATTATTAGGATTTAGAATTAATCAGATCGAGAGATAGAATTAATTCTAGGTTTACAATTGTTTATTGAAGGACTGAAAAAAGAAAATTAATAATAGGAAAAGGAATTCGAATACAATTAGAATATCTGTCCAAGGGGAAGATAGTAATTGTAAGGTTAATCTGAGGAATTATAAAAGGTTAATTAGTATTGTGTTTTTTAGGCCGACAAAGCATATACATTCACATGCTAGTAACATAGGCTATAATTGCCTGACCAAGAAGCTTTAGTATTTTATGATTTCCCACCAATGCAAGTTAATTAATTGATATGTATTTTGATTGATAGTTCACCCTAGAGTCTGTCTTAAATTGCTTTCCTAAAATCCTTTAAATTTCCGTTTTGTTATCTTTAGTTTTCAAATCAAAACCCCAGTTTTCTGTTTACTCAAACAATAGATCTTAGGATTATAGCTAGTACATAAAATAATTTCGTTACACAATTCCTCTGGGTTCGACAACCTTAGGGTACTCTTATAAATTTATTTGCCACTGTGTCTGCAATTAATCTGTAGAATTTTACAGTGATCAAGTACCCCATATCCCTTGTGAGAAGGATGTCCATAACCCAAGAACACCCCTTCATCAGCTTTGGGTCTGAAGGTATTTAGTTCCGACTTTCTGTTACTGTGAACATAACATGGTGAACCGAATGCACGAAGATGAGCTATAAAAAGCTTACGATCATTAGGCCTCGTAGGGAGTTTTGTGATGACGACTGTTGATGGCACTTCTATTCTGTGTATAACATGTCGTCATCAAGGCTTATCCCTAGTATCCTTCGCTTAAAAATGCTTCAGCGAGCATGGTCCTTACTGCTTCTTTGAGTGTCTGATTCCTTCTCTTAGCAAGACCATTTTGTTGAGAAATTCTCGGAGCTGACTTCTCATGGGCAATTCCAGCGTCTGTTCAAAAATCCATTAAGGATCTATTGCAGAACTCAGTTCCATTGTCAGACCTTATCCTCTTCTCAACCACTCATTTGTTATTTTGCACCTACAAAATCAGTTCTCGAAGTTGGAGCTTGACCTCGTCCTTCGTCTTCATGAGCCTCACCCAAGTATATCTCGAGTAGTCATCGACAACTACAAGAGTGAATCTTTTTCCTTCGATGGTGGGTGGCTTGACTGGTTCGAACAAATCCATGTGCAGCAGCTCCAAAATCCAGTTTGTGCTCACTATTAGAGGACGATTTTTGAATGAAGTTTTGGTCTGCTTCCCCATTTGGCACGCTTTGCAGTCTCCGTCCTTCTTGAATCCGGTTTGTGGAAGTCCTTCCACTTGCTTGTGCTTGGCAAGATATCTGATTGGCTGAAAGTTGAGGTGGCTTAGTCTTTTGTGCCACATCCAATTTGTGCCTTCTTGAGATGAGCTTGTTGCGACAAGGTAAGTGTCAGCTTGATTGCTCTCCCAATCCACAATATAAAGACTCCCTTTTCTAATGGCCTTCAGTAAGACCTCTTTGTAGTCTGTGTCTTTGATAAGGCATTCAGCTTCGGCAAATGTCACCTCCATCCACTTTGGATAAGCTAACTGATACTCAGCAATTTGTAGTTGAGTTGGTGATCAGGGATACGTTCTTGATGGTAATTTCATTATATTTCATGCATCCTTTGCCTATGATTCTCCCCTTTGAATCATCGCCAAAAACTACATGGGGTCCTCTCGCCATTTCAAGCTTTGAGAGTAACTCTTTTTCTCCGGTATATGCAGAACATTCACTATTAAGAATCCAAGCTCTCTTCTTCTTATGGAGCTGATTCTGATGTCCCTGTAACTGCAACACATAGAAAGTTAGACTATAGGTACCTAAGCTTCTGCGGGTCCTGCGGTGATGGTGTTTGGAATCCACCCTTTAGGAATCCAAATTCGTTTCACCTTAATCTTTAGTGATTGCTTCTCCACCTTACTCTTCCTTCTGAAATAATGAATGTTATTTTGATGCATGTAAGAAGGAATGGTGGGTGTGTGTGAACTTTTTCGGGAGACTGAGTTTCTCAAAATCGAGTTTCTGAAAACTGTATTCCTGAAACCAAGTTCCTAGAAACTATGTTCCTATTGGATTCTTTGAAGCTAAGTCCCGGGTGTACAATCTTCCTAGCCATTGAAAAAGAAATTTTTTTGGGCTCAGACCTCAAGTAGGTGTTCCCCCTACTCGTGTTAATCCTTTTCTCATAAGAAGTATAATTAAAGGATCTCGGATTTTTGAAATCCGGACGTGAAATTGACTTTTTATTAAACTCAGTTTCAGTTTGCTGGAATGGGTTTTCTTGCATTAGGAACAGATTGATTCACCCATTTCTTAGGTATGGTTGATTTTTTCCCTTTACCCTGATCAGCCAATTGGAGTTTTGAACTACTCCTTTGCCTAACAACTTGCCTTCGAAACTGGAATTCCATTTAAAATAATGACCATTGATTTTTCTAATTTCTGAAGTCAATGCATGATTGCTCGAAATATCTTCATTCAAACCCTAACCTGATTTGTTAGAGGGGTCTCTTTGGCTATTCAAGGCCTCAGCAACCTTGTTGGAACTTGAATACAGAGAACAAATCAGTTTTTGATCTTGAGCAACTTCAATCTTTAAAGAATCACATTCCTCATAAATGTTTTTGAAATTTTCAAGTAGGGAATGTTCTTCTCTAATTTTTTTTTCTGCTCCTCACTGAGTGACCTCGATTGTTCAATCTCATTCGTCAAATCAGAAACTTTAAGTTTCAGTGAGGGAAAGGTCTTCTAAATCCGAGCAAATAGATACAGAATCCTCGTATATGCATGCAATAGAATTAGAAACTAAGTTAGAGTCATTTACCAATTTCTCAGTTTCAGCTTTCGGTTCTTCATCTTCAGCATCTGAGACATATTTTCCCATCTTGTCCATGAGGAACCAGGAAAGCTTCTTGCTCCATTTCATCATCTAACGTGTAATAACCATCATCATGGTCTGGGATGTCGAGCACTTCTGTTCTTGAGAGCATGGCTTTTGCAACGGCTCTGGAAGCCTTCTTCTCGAATATCCTCTTTAGTCGCTCTCTCTGCTCTTTAGAAACAAGATAGCACTCGTATTTAAGATGGTTTAGCGAGTTGCATTCGAAGAACACCTTAGGTGGTCTCTCACTGAACTTCTATTCACTTCCTTGTGAACTTTCGGTTTTGGTCTTGGCCTTCTCAAGAAGCTTTGTCAGCTTCCTCATCTGCTCTTCCTGCTCAGCAACAGAGCTTTTTTCTTCTTTTCTCAGGGAATATGAGGTCGTAGGAGCCTCCTTGGTTGCAGATGATTGACCACTTGGTCTCTCTGACTGATATGGCTTTTTGGGTTGCCTTTAAAAGTCTTTCTTTACGAAGAAGGCAGCATCTTCTTCGTTTCCCGGTGTGTTTGAAGCTCGGGCGACTTCATTTTTGTTGACCGTATGGATGTCCCACTCATGTTCTTGCGATTGGGAAAAGACATCCTTGGTTGTCATCTTTGACAAGTCCTTCTCTTTCAAGCTCGTGGTTTTTACAAAATAATCATCTTTGGGCATCTTTGAGAGGATCTTTGCATTAAGATCTGCAATTCTATGCTCTCTACCCAAGTTTTTAAGTTTGCAAACAATAGCATTAAATCTAGCTTCCATAGATTTGATATTTAATAAAGCAGTAAATAACGCAGGACATTATAGTGGTTCAGAGCCTAAAGTCCTATGTCCACTCTACGGAAATCAATCTAGTAATTCACTAAGGATCAATTACAAGCCTTCTCATGATCTATGGCTAGCCCGTCAGAATCCTTCGTCCTTCGGTCTGCTAGCATCACTCGCCCAGAAACTCCTTGTTCCTGCTTTCTTCTTCAGCTTGAAGTGAGAACGCACCTCGCAGCCTTCTGGATGTGGATATTTGCAATTCTTCCTAGAACTTTGGTTGGTTGGCAATGCCCGTGATAATCAGTAATCTGGAGTGGAAAACTAATTGATGTGCTCATTACTTGAGAAGTAATAAACACCAAGAATGGTAGCATAAGCTTGAGAGCTATAGCCTCGTGCACTTAAATAGATTCACGGAAGGAGAGACAAAAGATTAAGCCTCTTGTTCAGATAACACAGAGACAGAGAGCTTTTGACTTTTTAGTTCAACAGAGTTTTGGCTAAGTTTTGTGCGAGAGTTAGGGTGTTGATTTTGTCGAAGTGTCGAGCTATTTATAGGTGGGTTGGATGAAAACTTGAATTTATGTTCATAAGACTCGTCGATCCACCCGTTAGAGACAAAGATCGGTTTGTCCAATCATAGCCCATTCTTCTGGTTTGCTCTGCCGTCTGAATTTCACTTTTGGTAGTGTACTTTCCACTTGCCCTTGTCAGATTAAGTTTCAGTCCGAGGAATCCAAGTTCAAATTTTCTCGTACTGATTTTTTATTGACACTTTAAGGAATCTTGAGCCTATCTTCGAATTCCACTTCGGGTTCCTTGAGTATCCTTGTTTTTCATGTGCTCTTGAATTCTGAAACTGAAAACTGACATTCTCCAAAGTCATTTTAAGTTTTTGCTCTTCAGTGAAAACTCAGTTTCCAGAAACTGAATTTATGGACATTTTAAGTTTTAAGCTCTCAAACTTAGTTTTCATCGCTTCAAGTTTCTCAAAGTCTTTAATTTAAGCTCTGAAACTTGATTCTTTTCTTGTCGAGCTTTGGCATCTCTAAATTCCATTATCAGAAACCAAGTTTCTGACCGCTCGATCTTCAGCTTCAGTTTCATGTCTATTAAAACGCAATAAATCCTATACAAGGATTACATTTAAAGACATACTAAAAACCTAGAAGCTGAGTTTTAACACAGCAAAACATCAAAATAAAGAAGTAAACTGAAACTCAGTTTCTAACAGTGATGATCGACACGCTTTCCATGACGGTCGATATAACTGTGAGCCTGTGACAGGATTTAGGACGATCAATCTAGAACAATGACAGAACAGGAATGAAACAACATTCTCTATGATAGTCGACACAAAATACACACTGATCAACACAGAATGCACAAATTGTTGGGGCTATGAATTTTTTGGGCTTTTAAACTCTGTTTCACTTACCTAATTTGTTCGTTGTTTATATAGAGTTGTAGACAATTCATAGCAATTATACACTTTTTAGTTTCATTATTTATAATGCAAGTGTTTGCGTGTATATAAAAGGGGTGAGAAGTGGTTTTGCAATAGTGGTGAATCCTAAAATATTTGTTAAGGGTTTCATTGAGTTTTTACGTAAAAAAAAACACATAATTAAATAAAAATATCAGCTCATATAAAAATAAAATTTATAAAAAAAGGTCATAATTTCAGTACTATGTATAAATCTTATAATCCAAAATTAAATAAAAGGAATTTTCGGCCACTCTTACTTCTCAGTACCCTCACACGCTCTTCTTTTCATTCTCAACCCTTTCTTTGATGGTAAAAAAAAGAATTATTTATACATATGTCATATTATTCTAATAACGAAAGCAAAAATAATTTTGATTGTTAAGGCGTTGAACCTCACCCAGATCTCTAAATAGAATACCACTGTAAACCAATTGTAATTAAATTAGTAATTTAAAGCTTAAGATTTATTATATTGATAAATTTAAAGTTTGAGTTTTAATATTCACTACTATATATACATGTAATATAAAAATTAATATAATATAGAATAAATTGCTGATAAAAATATATATATTCTGCACACATAAAACAAATGATTGTTTTTAAAAGGAAAAACAACTGTTGATTCTTACGCGGGATGTCGAAGACCTGTTAAATATTATATCATTCATCCAATTGCTAAAGTCAAGTCATTCAATAAAATATGGACTCTAATTATATTAAAAATCATGAAGTCTACCTACTAGTACTATTTTGAATATTAAACAATATAAGGGTCAACATCATCACAAAGACTATTTTAGATTTAATTTAATCATCGAATTTTTATTAGATGCGAAAATTTGACCACCAATTTTCCATCTTGATTACTATAACCAAGATAAAACAATTTATCACTTAGTATTTATTTTGCTATAACTTTGCATAAACTCTTGTAAATAATCATCCTAAATATTAATTATTTTGTTTATGTTTGAAACTTAAGACTATCCCCACGTCATTATCTAACCATCAAATAATATATTAATTTCCCTTTCATTCACTACACATTTTACAATCTAATATTATTTATCTTCCAATTATTTATTCAAACAAACCTAACTTTCTAATTAAATAATTAGTTTTTTCTCTTCCAATATTATATAAATTATTAACAATATCTTAAATTCATAGTATTATGTACTAAGAAATAAGAATTTATAATTTAATATTTATTGTGAAAGGTATCCAATACATTTACACATAATTGAGTTGGTCTCCTGAGAGACGGTCTCACTATTTTTTTATTGTGAGACGGACCTTAATACATCATTTCAATAAGTTAAATACATCATTTCATTTTTAAGAATTACATTATTTGCAACAAAGAAATACATCATTTGCAATAAAGAAATACATCATTTCATTAAACTCATATCACAATAAAAATGGTGAAACATCATTTGCAATAAAGAAATACATCATTTCATTAAATCCGTCTCATAATAAAAATGATGAGACCGTCTAATCTGAGACTTTGCCCACATTAATTTGAGATTCCTATTTTTTTAAATATTGACGTGGGCACAAAAGTGTGAATAAAAAATTAATTTATATTTTTAATTAAATACGGGACTATGAAGAGAAGAATAAAATTACCATGAATAATTAGGTCGATTTAGAACTGTAAATATGCTAGGTCACTCAAAAGGTAGAGCCAAGATAGTAACTGATTAGTGGATGAGAAGCCCAACAAAACTGATGGGCTGGTTATTAAGATTCCTTGAAGAGGCCCGTAGTAGATGAAAAACAGTGAGCCACGACACATTTAAAAATAAAAAATAAAAATTATGGTACACAATTTAAATAGAGAAAATAATATCCCTACAATTACTCAAATTAATGACCAATATCATAAGTAAAACAATTAGTCATTGAACGCAAAGATCAAAGAAAAAAAATAGAGCCCCAACGCATTGGTATCTAGTTATGGCTTTCATGTTTGAGTTTGTTGAGTGAGTTATGGCTTTCACGTTTGTGTTTGTTGAGTTTATTTGACCAGTGATCGCTAGAAAATTACGAGACTATTGTAATAAAGCAATGCAAATAAATTTATAGAACCCGAAGGTTATCGAACTCAAGGAAAAAGTATGGCGAAATATCTCATGTATTGAACTCAGTTTATCAATTTAAGAGTTTTGTTTCTAGAAAGCAACTTTGGAAAAAGATTTAAATAAATAAAAGCACAGATCCTAGGGAATTCAACCAATCTATACAAAATGCATGAAACAATTACTTCAAACCCAAAAATGACCCATGGTGGAAAATCTGATAATATGGAATTAAATCCTTGATCTGACAATTAAAACCTTGATTTCTAATAAGTGACTACCTCCTCTCGGCCTCAACAACACCTATTAATCAATCTCACTAAACATACAAATTAAATTCCAACAATTGATTTCTTCTTTATAGGATAGAAAACAATCATATTAAACTCTCCTCTTGTTATTGATTATCTCCTCTCGGTCTTTGAATTAACAACTATCAATCTATCCAATTTTCAACTCTCGATCCTTCAATTGAAAATAGATTTTAAAATCAAAACTAGAGAGTTTAAACAAATTAATCAAGGTTTGAAAGATTGAATCAAAACATACAATCCAAATAGAGAGTAACCCTAACCTGTTAAGATTTCTAGCCAGACATGCTGAAAAAACATTGAAACAAAAATATAAAATTGTATTGAAGAAAACTTACAAGAAAAATAAAGTACGGAAAGATAACTTCGATCCAGGTCTCCAACTCTAAAAGCTTGAGTTCTGAAAATAAAAACGAGAATAATGAATAAAACTTAATACATGAGTTTACATAGCAGTAGGGTTATGCCTTGTGGTCTTAAATTTCGGAGAAGAGTTGTATTTGGTAACAAATCTTCAAATCCCGTGCTCGGACTTGAAAAACTACACTTTGAGTGTTAGCGTCGACCGACATTGTTGGGAAAATAGGTTAGAAATTTCCTTACCTTTTTATGTTTTGATGTGTCAAATATGTATAGAAACCACTCTTAGATAGTGTCTCTAGATTAGCTTAGAAGAATAGAAACTTGTAATGTCCACCTAGGATGTTTATCGAGCTGTAAAGAAGCTGATCAGCACAAACTGGGCTTGCGATCGAAGCCAACAGTTTGATCATCGTGAAGATAAGAAGAAACTAAGACTCGGGCATGAACTGGCAAACTGACGTCCACTTCAACTTGAAGCTTACCACTCAAATAAACTGGTAGATATCTCCAGTTTATCAAGTGTAGTTTCATCTCACGAGTGGAGACAAAGAAGACAAGACACAGGAATCTAAAAGACTCAGACTTAAGGAAAATGAGATTACATAAAGTCCAAAATTTAAACATACGATTTAAGATTCCTCAGACTGGCGAGCCGTTCTAACACACTACAGGATGTCAACACCTTGTGTCAGAAAATGACGGAGCAGGTGCGGCAGAGCAGGAAAAAGCACCCGTCTCCATCAGATTAGAGACCCGACAGATAGTTCAAAATCTGGATTGTCTCTAAATGGCTCTTTTGCCAAACCCTTAATTACTTCATCTATAAATAGATTGAAGCAATCTTAGAGGAAGGGTTACGAACACACCCCAAGATACGAAGTTACGCATAACAATGATGGTTCAAAACTCATCAGTCATAATCGTATTTTCCAAATAGAGACTCTAAGAGTTTACTTTTCCTATTCAATACTATTTTTCATAGCTTACCGTGCGCCAATCTTTGGATACGAGACTCATAGCTTATCAGCTTGAGTTCTTTTTATTGGTGCTCTTTCTCCTCAAGAAAGATCACAGCAGTTGCAGCTATCTCCAAGCTGTGACTATCATGGGCGTGTTGCTGCAAGTTTGAAGAGTTTCGGGAAGAACTTAAATGCTCCAAACTTTCGGAGAAGGAGGTTGCATGGTGTGTCCACACTACCTATCAGAGAGCTGAAGGAGGACGAGACCCTGGGTGAGAGAGCAAGTGGACAGGTGGACACGGGCATTCATCAGCTTGCAATAGATCGTGATGATAGATTGTAATCCTTAAGCTAGTGTAATCTAGGCTACTGCCTGAAAAGAGGACGTAGGACAGTTGTTCGAACCTCTATAAGTTCTTGTGCTCTTTATCACTTTATTTAATTCTGCATGAATTTTAAACCCAACACTATCTTGTGTTAGAGTATATTCGAACTTGACTCTAATCAGACTCGCAGACAAAGAAACTTTTCAAAGAACGAAACTGGTTGAGAACCACCACTTTGAATTTGCAAGAACTCGCTCTCAATCTTCGTATATATCTGAGTAACTCTAATTTTGGGACCAAAAAGTGGTATCAATGCGGTAGGTCTTTACAAACTAGTTGATTTGAGTCACCAAAGAACAAATCTAATTATTCTTGCAAATTTTGTTTTTTATCTAGCAAGTAGGTACCTCGATGAACAACGTCAAGCTTCCACCATATCAAGCGGAGAAGTTCGCTGCATGGAAGAAGAGGCTTACCATAGTACTCAAAAGTATACATCGTGAAATGGTAGATGTCATCAAGAGGGGTCCCATCAATATTCTCAAGGCCAAAACTTGTATTGGAGATTAAGACGGACCATATATGGTCAAAAAACCTAACAGCGAGTGGACCTATGATGACAATAAGAGGGCCCAGCTGCACTCTGTTGCACATGAGCTGATCCTGTCAGCTGTACCTGACACCCTTGAAGAGGAGTTGATGCAGTTCAACAGCACCAAAGAATTTTGGGACTACCTCGGAGGATTGTGTCAAGAGACAGAGCAGATGAAGCGCAACAAGTTTCAAGTGTGCGTGGATAAACATGAGTCTTTCTAGATGCTTCCAAGGGAAAGCATCAAAGAAATATAACACGGTTCAATTCTATTATGAGTGAATTGAGGCTACTGGAAAGGGTATGCTCAACAGCAGATCTTAATGCTAAGATCCTATCCAAAATGCCTAAGGAAGATTGGTTCGTCAAAACAACCAGTCTAAAGGAGAAGGACTTGTCCCAGATCTCAACGAAGTAGTTGTTCGCCTAGCTTCAAGAACATGAATGGGACATCCAGATGGTGAGAACCAGGACAAAATGCTGAAGATGCATCATATTTCGTTAAGAAGGATGTCAGATGGAGTTCAAAGAAGACATTTCACACTGACAGATCAGCTGCTCAATCCAACTTGATAAAAAAGGTACCCTCAACCTCTCCCTCCTACCAGAAAGAATGAGAGAGCTCCGTTAAAGAGCTTGAAAAAAAAATGAAGAGACTTGCTAAGCTCCTGGAGAAAGCTAAGGAAAAGTCAACCAGCTCATTACCTGATGACAAAAGGATCTTGAAGACGGCCCCCAAGTCATGTTTTGAGTGCAACTCCCCTGATCACCTAAGTTCAAATGTCCGAGGGTGGACTGATATGTGCGTAATTTGCATGATTTTTGGGGTTTGAATTGAATGA
>JAPKLW010000426.1:181552-198513 GCA_026898455.1 Plectranthus barbatus
GTCTTCGTGTTCGATAATTTTTACTTGATAAAAAAAATACTGCATCATGGACATAAAAGAAAGTGGTTTCCAAAGTGATGTTGTCCAGAATAGAGATACCCGATATACCCAACAATGACGATGAATAACTACACGTTGGATAGAGAGTCGGAGGAAGAAGCTCTGTTGGTGTTCATGGCTACCATTAGAGGAGAGGACGATGATGCAGAAGTTAAATCGACCTTAGCCAAAACTGGTGACGAGGTAACCAATATTCTACCAGTTTACATTCCGTCTGCATGCATTTTAGAAGAATCTGAATCATTTTGCTCCGATTCGGATAATGTTTCCTCGATTTTCTTTCCAAAGAATTTTCAATGTTTTATGAGCAAAATAATGCTTTAGCAGGTGAAAATTCCTCGCTAAGACTTCAAGTTTTAATTTTAACCAAAAATATTGAAAAATCTAGGTCAGCCAGGGAGGAACTGGCAAAACTTAGAGACGAACACTGCATTGTTCTTAAAAATTTTGAAAAACTTAAACTGGAGTGTAAAACATTGATAAACCTTGAGCCAGGGCCATGCAAATGTTCTTTCGCTTAGAGATCAAGAGAACTTGAAGAAGTACTTTGCTTTCAAAGAGACCTTAATGAAAAAATGGGTCTAGGTTTTAACAAAAATAATTTGAACAATATTCTTCTTTAGCTGACATTGGGAGAATAGAGATATCTTTTATCAAAGAAACCCCTAGTGATCAGGCTAGGTTGAAAGGCAAAGGGGTAGTCTATAATGTGCCAACTCAAATTGGCAAGATTAAATGTTGGTCAGCCAACAACCCCAAACTAGCCGATCAGCGAGTCATGAGAAAACCCGTATGTAAGGCAAAATTGGGCAAACAGTATGTCCTTAAACTGGGGAAATCATATAATGAGAGGAAGCCAGTTCAGCCTTAGAAACTGGGTGAGTAGTATGTTCCTACTGCGAGGAAACCAGTTTGACTAAACAATCAATTCATGGCAAGAAGCGGTCAAACAATCTCCCTGGTTATATAATTAACCAGAGACCCGACCTTTATATTAAGTACAAAAGGAGTATACCAAGTAGGGGGAACAACTACTTGAGGCCTGGGGCCTAACCTATTTCATTTCAAAAGGCTAAGAAGGTTATCCATGGTGGCAAACGATCACTTTGATATAATACACAATCGGGACAAGAGTTCCGAGGTTCGATTAGGAGATCTACTTCCAAAAGGACTCTACACACACCTACATCTTCTCAATCAAACTATATATAATATATAAGAAGAAAGGTAATGTCAACCAAGGAATGCTATGAAAATGTACCAAACTTAAAAATGATTCAAGTTTGGATCCATAAAGGGTGGATCCAACACGCTAACCCTCCAAGAACGTGATTGTTCTAGGACCTAAAGCAATATTTTGTGCTTTTTAGATACAGGTACCTGGAGATCAGCTCCAATCTAAGAAAAATGTATGGATTTTGGAAAGTGGGTGTTCTGCTCACATGCCCGGAGAAAGAGAGCATCTTTCAAATCTCATAATGGTCAAAAGACCACCAGTTATGTTTGGTGAAAATTCTAAACGAAGACTTATAGGGATGGGATCTGTCAAACACGATAGAATCCTCATGAAAAATGTCTCCATTGCCACCAACCTAAAACATAATCTCTGAAGCGTCAGTTAGCTTAGTGAAAATGGTAACGTTGTATCCTTTGCTGACTCAGAATGTCAAATCAAAGACAGAACTTCAAATGAAATCAAACTCATAGGCATAAGGAAATATAGCTTGTACGTGGTAGATTGGCAAAGTGGAAAGGCTAGTTTATAGTTTGTCGCAACCAGCTCCAGTGAAATAAATTAGCTATGGCACAAGAGGCTGAACCATCTGAACTTCAAAACAATCAACCATTTGGTGAAGCACGAGCTAGTAACTGATATACCAAAAGGCATCTTCAAGAAAGAAGGCATCTGTAGAGCATCCCACTTGGAAAACAGACAGGTTTTTTTCAAAAGCAAACCTGTCAGTGCAAGCACACAGAGGATATTGGAGTTGTTGCACGTGGATCTCTAGAGGAACTGGGAGATAAGGTTTACTTCCTTTCTTTATTTTCGATTTTCTCTAGAAATTAGTATTCTAATTTCTGTTTCCACAGACAAAATTGAATTGCGTGGTTGAATTGAAGTTTGGAATTCAAACGCAAAAGATCGGTACAAAGACGACAGAATTACGGTAATTCTCTAATCCACAATATCGCATTAACTTCATAGGAGCATGCTAGGATTTATTTTGTATTTAATTATGCACAATAGCCATAAATCGATCCGGTTCATTTTGGTTTTGGTTATTCGGTTCACGTAAAACCCTACAATTGGTATCAGAGCCAGGTTTCTGATTTATGGCTCTTTTGTGCATAATTGAATTCAGTATGCATGTATGGATTTACTATTTTGTGAATGTTGGTTTTTGTTCCTCGTGGCAACCCGTATAATTCAGCCCGCGGTGGTTTATCCGTGTAGGGCTGAATTAATTTTGTAAGATCACGAGAAAATCCGTGATTAGTGTAGATTTGAAAATTGTAATAGAATAGTTTTTCTGTAATTTTTCAAATTTATTTGGACGGGTCGAGGATGAAGAACGAAGACGGAGCCGACGCAGGGCCAGACGGAGACGACGGCGGGCGCAGGCGGCACGGTAGGCACGCACGGCCGGGGAGCGAGCAGCGCGCGCGGCGCGCGCGGCCTGCGTGCAGGACGGCGGCACAGCACGCACGCGGGCGCAAGGCCGCGGCGCACGGCACAGCAGCAGCGCGCGGGGCGCGTGCGCACGCATGCGCGCGGCGACTGGCCGACAGCGAGGGGCAGCGGTCGGTGGCGGCTATGGCTGTCGTCGGCTGCTATTGTCCCGTCGCGGTGGCTCGTGTTTTTGTGGTTTGTACAATCCTGTGCAAACCCTAGGGTTTGCATTAAGGTTAGGGCTAATGATCAGATCACAAAGGCCTAAATCCCAAAAGATTTGGTGAATCAGATTTGAAGGCCCTTGAAGATTTGAAAAGATTTGGATTTATCCAAATTAAATTCAAATTCAAATTGTAATAGATAGAATTTATTTTTTCTATTTTTGGGGCCACGAGGAATTTTTGTTTGCCTTAATTGTCCTCGTATGATATGTGATTTATTTATGTGTGCAATTAAGCATGTGTAGATAATATGAAAAGCATGATTTATCGCTTTTATTATTTACAGCTTTCCAAGCATGCTTATGTCATTAATTTCTTGTTGGATTATATTTTGGGAATTTTTGGGCTTGTATTATTACATGCAAAAAATTTGGGAAATATAATGACAAAGAAATTATGTGTGCGCATAAATAAACCCTTCAAAAGAAAAATACTAAGCAGATTTTTTTAATTAAAATCAATAGACCTCCACAAAGCGGTCCTAGGCTGTAAGTGTATCTCTCGTTCTAGTAAACGTCTACGAGTGTAGCTTGCTAGTTCCTAGAGGTGCATGGGTACGGTTGTTGGGATTTCTAGACAAACAATTTAAATCATGTGAATAGTGGGAGGGTTTTGCGTAAACGTCTACGAGTGTAGCTTGCGTAGATCTCTTTCACAAGTATTCTAGGATTGATTTAAATTATAGATAACAAAAGCTTTAAGGGCTGTGCGGTATGGTTACGTGCCATGCTAAACTGTCTCTTTTGGCCAGAGTTAAATTTGTGGTTTAATTGCTTAGAAGCATCTTAGAATATAATGCAAGAATTGCATCCCTGTTCTTGAGAGATGGCTTGGTCTAAGGTTTTCACTAATTATTAATTTCTAGTGTCAAAAGCTTCCTGACATGGTAGTGAAATTAAATGGATTGGGGCTTAAAACTCGCAGTTCTGGTTGAGGGTGACATCTTAAACGTCTACGAGTGTAGCTTGCGGTGGGAACTCTTGGGCAATTAGTGGAAAACATTTGTATTTGATTTATTAAAAGGTTTTCAATGCATTTGTTTTCGAAATTCTACATGTATGTTCTTATTTAAGATCTTTATTGTTTCAGATATGTCTATGTCTACTGTCGATCATATACTTGCTCTCAATCCTCTAACTGGTCCAAACTTCCATGAATGGAGATACTGCATTGAGTATATCCTCCTGACTAAGCAACACATGTTTGTTCTTACTATGATGCTACTTGCCCCACGTTACCATAAAGTCTCTAGACGTGAGAAAGAGTACTATGACAGATGGGTGGCATCTGAGGATTTTACTTACAAGTAAATCTCAGATAACCTGTCTAGAGAACTCAAGCTCAAATACATGGGCTATTGTAGCTCTATAGCAATCTGGATGGACTTGGTGGCCACGTTTGGTGAAGTGGAACGAACTATCAACTGTGATCTCGTAAAAGACCTAGTCTGTAAGAGAATGGTTGATGGCAGTTCGGTGACACTGCATGTGATGATGATGGATAACACCATGAGACGATTCACACGTAGAGGTGGATGTATATCTGATCGGACTAAGATCGATATAATCCTGAACTCTTTACCGCTTTCATTCTATGAATTTAAGATGGATGTGGCTAAGAGAAGTGAGTACTCCTTCAAAGAGTAACTCACCGATCTCATAGCAGGACAGTCTTTCGTACCTTCATGGGAGTCTGAGTTATCAGATCTTGAGCACAGCTTGGGCACATTGAAAGATGTGGTTCATACTGTGTGCAAAACATGATTGATCGCAGATCACGTGAGAGGAGGTCAAATGAAATGAAGAGGGTTGGTGTCACTTCAAGTAAGAACGCATGTGGAAGCAAGGGACAAGGTACGTCATTTGCATTTGTAATGGAAACATGTTTAGCATCGGTTTCTACTCATTCGTGGGTAGTGGATACTGGAGCTACTGATCATGTTTGTTACATTTTGCAGGGGTTCACACCGAGGAGGGTGCTGAAGAATGACGAGGTTACCATCTCGATGGGGAGCGCAGCACAAGTGAGTGCAGCTGCCATTGGAGATTTCACCTTGTACTTTGATGATTCTGTTTTAACTTTGAGAGATGTTTTGTATGTGCCGGATTTTTGGCGAAACCTTATTTCAGTTTCCAAACTTTATGTTGATGGATATTCAGTTATTTTTGATAGTGGTGTTTCCATCATTGGTAATAACGGTGTTATCTGTCGTGGAATGCTGAATAATTCTCTCTATGTTGTTAACTGTAATCATAAGTCTTCCGCAAGTATTGCATGTAATTCATCCGTAATTGATAATCCTAGAAAGAGAAAACTTACTTCTTCTGATGATGATCTTACATATCTCTGGCACTTGAAACTGGGTCACATCAGCTTGAAGCGATTCAAAGACTTGCAGATGACGGTACATTGGACTTAGTCCGGGCTGTACCTTATCAAGTCTGCGCATCCTGCATCGAGGGCAAGATGTCAACTAGGCCTTTCAAGGCTAGTCAGTCTCGAGCAGAGGAAGTGTTGGAATTGATCCATTCTGACTTATGTGGACCGATGTCCACACAGGCTCGTGGAGGGTACGAGTACTTCGTCACTTTCATTCACGATTACTCAAGGTACGGATACGTTTACCTGCTTCGCTACAAGTCTGAATGCTTTGAGAAATTCAAAGAGTTCAAGGCTGAAGTAGAAAAGAATGTCGGGAAAACTATCAAGTCACTGCGATCTGACCGTGGTGGCGAATACCTCGGTAACGAGTTACTGCAGTATTTGTCACAAAATGGGATTACATCCCAGAGTACTGCATCGGGTACTCCCCAGCAAAACGGTGTAGCTGAAAGAAGAAATAGGACTCTTCTAGAGATGGTAAGATCAATGATGAGTTATGCAAACTTACCAATTTCGTTTTGGGGTTATGAATTGGATACAGCAGCTTACGTGCTTAATGTGGTGCCTTCTAAATCAATTCCTAAGATGCCTTCTGAGCTCTTCCTTGGTCGCAAACCTAGTTTGTGCAAGTTTAGAGTATGGGGCTGTCCGGCACACGTACTGTCGAAGGAACCTGATAAGTTAGAAAGCAGGTCAAAGGTAATGTTGTTCATAGGGGTATCCCAGGCAAACGAAAGGTGGTTACTTTTACTGTCCTGAGAGTCAAAGAGTCGTTGTTAGCACCAACGCTAGATTCTTGGAGGACGAGTATGTGAGTAATCACAGGTCAAGGAGTGATATCGTTCTTCAAGAAATTGAGAACGAGAATACAATTCCAAGGGAAGGGGAACGTGTAGATGTGGGTGCACCTGTGAGAGGTACAACACCACAGACACGTTCTTCAGTGCAAGGTGCAGGACCACAAGTCACTGCACCTACTACTGACACAACACCGATGCCTCGTCGTAGTGGGAGAGTTATTTTCCAGCCGGAAAGGTACATGTTCGTGGGTGAGTCTTCGGACTTGAGCCCGGAAGACGGACATGAGGACTCTGACCCACTGACTTACGAAGAGGCAGTGCAGGACAAGGATGTTGCCAAATGGCGTGTCGCCATGGATTCTAAAATTGAATCCATAACTGCTATGGATGTATACCAGAAAACTGATTTGCCGGATGGCTTTAGGGCCACAGGGTGCAAATGGGTACACAAGAAAAAGAAAGGGGCGGATGGAAAGATCACGGCTTTTAAAGCCAGGCTGGTGGCAAAGGGTTATAGTCAGAAAGAGGGCATTGACTATGACGAAACCTTTTCACCCGTAGCCATGCTCAAATCCATCCGGATACACCTTGCCATAGCTGCGTATATGGACCTCGAGATCTGGCAGATGGATGTTAAAACCGCTTTTCTAAACGGTTACCTTGAAGAAGGTAGGGACATCTATATGCAGCAACCCGAGGGTTACATAAGCAAGGGTGAAGAACATCTTGTCTGGAAGCTTAGGAAGTCCTTGTATGGACTTAAGCAAGCTTCAAGGTCATGGAACATACATTTCAACGATGTGATTAAATCCTATGGATTTGCACAGTTGGAAAACGAAAGTTGTGTTTACCGACTTTGTGTCAGTGGGAGCATGGTCTTCCTTGCACTATATGTTGATGACATACTCTTATTTGGAAACAACGAGGGAGTGATGTCGGAAATCAAAGCTTGGTTATCCGAACAGTTCCAAATGAAGGATCTGGGAGAAGCTGGCTACATTCTTGGGATTAAGGTCTTACGAGATCGTAAGAGAAGAATGTTGAGCTTATCCCAGGCATCCTATGTGGATAATGTGATTGCCCGGTTCAGCATGCAACTCGCCAAGAAAGGTTTGCTACCTTTCAGACATGGCGTTCATCTTTCTAGTGGGCAGTGTCCTCAGACACAGCAGGATAAAGATGAGATGAGTCTTGTACCATATGCTTCGGCTGTGGGTGGCCTCATGTATGCGATGTTGTGTACCAGTCCAGATATCTTTTATGTCGTTGGCATGGTAGTAAGATATCAGTGTAACCCTGGACAGGCACACTGGACTTCTGTAAAGCACATCCTCAAGTATTTGAAGAGAATTAGGAATTACTGCCTAGTTTATCAAAAAGAGGATTTGTGCCCTGTGGGTTATACAGACTCGGATTTCCAAGGAGACCAGGATGAGAAGAAATGGACCTCGGGATATGTGTTTACCCTAGGAGGTGGAGCTATATCTTGGAGGAGCTCAAAGCAGAAATGCATTGCTGACTCCACCATGGAGGCGGAATATGTCATCGCCTCCGACGCATCGAAAGAGGGGGTGTGGCTCCGGAACTACCTTTTAGAGTTGGGCGTGATCCCGAGTTTACCGAGGAGCATCACAATTTATTGTGATAACTCTGGTGCAGTGGCAAACTCAAAGGCACCGCGGTCTCACAGGGCAAGCAAACACATAGAGAGAAAGTACCATATCATACGAGAAATCATATCGAGGGGCGATGTGCTGATTAAGAAGATTGACACTACTGACAATCTTGCTGATCCATTTACAAAGAGCTTGCTGCAGAAAGTTTACGAAAGACATATTCGTGAGTTGGGTCTGAGGTGGATGGCGACCACTGATAGTGGTTAAAGAGACAGCAGACTAGATAGATGGACTGTATACTCTGTAATAGCTTAGTTATGCTTTGAGTATAAGTGGGAGATTGATGGGTTTTGTATACTGAAAGCATTTATTATAATGAGTATACAACGGTTTATTTCTCCTATCTGTTAACAATATTACATGTATGAACAATGGTATCCTCTTGTCTCACTGATAGGGACGATCATACGGCGTGTTGTAGATCGCAGAAGACAGTATGATCACTTGACCTAGTGAGACATAAACCTGATCACAGCCGAGATAGCGTATGAGGATACGTCTGTCCGGATGGCTGCGGCATTGTCGGAATAAGTAGTCTATCTTGGTTACTTGACATGCTGGTACACAGAGGTGGCGTATTGATGGACCGCAGTGAGATGTATTCGTCTGTCTGACATCAGCGAATACAATATCTCGTTATATTGATTGAGTCCAAACCCTAACGAAGGTTCAGGTGTTTGCATGGGTTGACTGTTGCTTTGACTTGCCATGGTGGAGAGCCAAAGTAACGTGCTCGTATATATCCGCATCTTGGGTAACAAAAGTTCGCGTAGTATCGCTTGAGACTGGGTTTAGGTAACCATATCCGAGTAATAGGATGGGGACATTCCCTGAGGAGCTCAATAACATTCATCGTGCCAAAGTCCTGCAGACTGATTAAGTTCAGGCACGAGTGATAAGGTTTGAGTGGTACTACTCAGGAATTATAAGATATTAATTAATTGTAGTTAGAGCTTGTCAGAGGCTCCAATTAATTAATGGATGTCCGTTAACCTTAAATATGGGGATTCTCAATTAATGCAGCCCGTTCTCATAATGTGGTAATAAAGGGGTAAGTCAATATTAATTCTGTGGTGAAAAAGAATTAATATTAATTAATTAATTGTGTCCTGGGTTGTGGACATGTGAATTAATTAATTTATAGGCCCACTTTATTATTTGCATTAGGTCCCAGGTCTGGCCCAATTAAATATGCTGTATTGAGCCCAAAAAGGCCCATTAGGGATAAAACCCTAGGTCTATAAATAGACAACTCTCTCTCATAAGTTGTAACATAGTTGAAACACACTAAACCTAGAGAGAGAGAGGGGCGCCGTTTTTGGAGAAGAAAAGGAGGAGAATTTTGATTCTGGTCCTGCTCAGAATACAGATCTACGGAGTCCTCACCAGTAGTAGATCTGAACAGCATTGGGATACAGATCTGAAGACCTGATCTGGAGAACAGAATTCTTTTCTCTTGTTTTCTTTATTTTTGATTTTCTCTAGAAATTTGTATTCTAATTTCTGCTTGCGCAAACAAAATCGAATTGCATGGTTGAATTGAAGTTTGGAATTCAAACGCAAAAGATCGGTACAGAGACGACGGAATTACGGTAATTCTCTAATCCACAATATCGCATTAAATTCATAGGAGCATGCTAGGATTTATTATGTATTTAATTATGCACAATAACCATAAATCGATCTGGTTCATTTTGGTTTTGGTGATTCGGTTCACGTAAATCCCTACAAACTTGTACTCAAACAACTAAGAGGGTCGGTGATGCTAATGAAATTATTGAGGCCTTAGATTCCATATCCCTAAATGATTGCACAAATCAAGGGGGAATCCAAACTGGATTATTCTTGATGAAAATGATTCTGAAAAAGCTCTGGAGGTAGAAGAACCAGCAACCCATGAAGATCTAACATGCGAGTTAGGAACTAGCGAGATTGAAATTGACATTCGTGGAAGTCCAGTTTTAGAAGCCCCTCAAGCTGACGAAGGACAATCTTCTATGGATTCAGAGCAAGACCCCATATCACACACATATAACCAACTAATTCCAGAGGACTTTCATATCACAGAAGTGCAAGTTGTTGGAACCTTTACTCAAGAACCATTCGTATAACTAGTCGAAGTCAGTGACCTTCACAGACCCAAATGGCTAAGAAATCATCCAAAAGATGCAGTGATGGATAATGTTGCAAACCCAGTGTAAATGAGGCAAGGAACTGCTCTACTTTCTTGCAACTTATCTCAATTAGACCGACGAAGATTGGAGAAGCTCTGCCATTGCCAAATTGGATCAATGCAATGCAAGAAGAGCTTTGAGAAGTCACTCGCAACAATGTTTGATACTTGGTGGATAGGCCTGCACATCAATCTATGATAGGCACCAAGTGGGTCTTCAAGAACAAGCGGGATGAAGCTTGCAATATAGCCAGAAACAAAGCAAGACTAGTTGTTAAAGGATACACACAATGTGAAGGTATGACTTTGATGAAACCTTCGCACCAGTTGCTAGATTGGAGGGAATCAGGATATTCTTAGCCTCTGCTGCGTATTATAACTTCACGGTACTCCAGATTAACATGAAGAGTGCCTTTCTGAATGGAGAGCTCAAGGAGGAGGTGTACGTGGAACAGCCACCTGGATTTGACCAAGGCACACAGTTATACATACTAAGAAAATCCTTATATAAATTGAAACAATCTCCTTGAGCTTTGTACGAGACTTTATCTCAGTTTTTATTGAAGAATGGGTTTTGGAAAGGAAAGATCGACAAGACTCTTTTCTTAATCAAGGATGATGAAGATATTCTACTTGTTCAGATATATGTGAATGACATCATGTTCGGATCTAGAAACTCATCTCTCTGCGACAATTTTGCTCAGCTAATGCAAAATCACTTCCAGATGAGTATGATGGGAAAGATGACATATTTCCTAGGACTTCACGTTCATCAGTCATCATAGAGAATATTCATTCATCAAAGGAAGTATACAAAAGATCTCATCAACAAGTTTGGTCCAGAGAAGACAAAGATGCTCAGAATCCCAATGAGCGCGAGCGTAAGGATCACTGTATACGAAGAAGGAGAACCAGTTGATCGTACAAGTTTCAGAGGCATCATAGGATCCTTGATCTACTTGACAGCTAGTTGACCAGATATCTCCTACGCCGTTGGAGTTTGTTCAAGATTTCAAGCGCATCCGAAGAAATTGCACATGGTGTCTGCCAAAAAGATCATCAGATACCTGAAGTGTACTGAGTAACTAGGAATCTGGTATCTAAGACATGATGAGCTAAATTTAATTGGATACTCAAATTCAGACTTCGGAAGATGCCGAATTGATCGAAAAAGCACCAGTGGTACTTGTCAGTTTTTAGGACATAAACTAATAAGCTACTTTAGCAAAAAGCAACATTCAGTTGCAACATCTACCACTAAAGTTGAATACATGGCTGCCGCCAGTTGTTGTGCTTAGATACTCTGGATCAAACAGCAACTCTGAGAATACGATGTCAAGTTAGAATGTGTGCCAATATATTACGATAACAATAGTGCAATGTGCATAACAAAAAATCCAATTCACCATTCCAGGATGAAGCATATCGACATCAAGCATCACTTCATTCAAGACCACATCTAAAAGAAAGATATCTCCATGGAATATATCTCAACTGAAGAACAATTGACCCGACATCTTCACCAAGCCACTACCTGAAGAAAGATTCATAGAGTTGTGCATCAAACTCTATCTTTTAGAGGTTGAAGGGATTGCACTTTAAGAGGAATGAGTCCAAGCTCTCATTCTTGGATTTATGATAAAGAAGCGGAATAAAACTGAGTCCAAGCTCTCAGTTTTTGGTCTTCTAAAGATATCAAACTAAAGAGAGACTAATATGGAAATAACATCAGAGAAGCTGGGAGATGTTTACCATGCTATCCTACTTATAGCGGATGCCAACCTGCAACGCATTTGTAGAGGGTGGGAGATAAAAAACGACTATTATTGGAGTCAAACACGCCATCATTAAAGCTGATTTTACAGCATTCCAGGAAAAGAATGAATATGGAGCTTACATGTGCATGGAGCCACTTTAATCTCTCTCGCGGACACAAAATGACAATTAAATTTCCTAAAGAATCAGGTTCTTTCAAATCCCAGTGGATTACCGTCAAATATGAAGAAGTTGTGCGTCTATTTAAAGATGAGCCTTGGAAACCTTCAAGGTATACATTAAGGATCTTCCTTATGTCAAAAGGAGTGGAGGACTCCTTGTTGGGGTGACTTGATATGAGCCTCATCGCACCTTCAGGTGGATCCTCAAGGTCAACCAACCCTTTTTCCACCTTCTGTTTTTTCCCTTATTGAGCTTCCAAAATGGGGAAAGAGATAAGTAAGGGAGGATTTGGGGAATATTGTGGAGGAGCTTCCAGAAGCAAGGTGCCTTTTTTAGCCTAGATTCTTCACATGCATGCTTCTGGTCAAGCAATGCTCTTTCCTGCAAGAATGGTTGATCGCTCTTTAAAGCCAGTTTCTTGAGGAAAGAATGTTATAACACTATATGCAAGTTGAAAAACTTGCTTATAATGGAGACTTCAAATGGGGACTGCTGATGAGGTCAGTCCATCTGGAGTACCACCATAAACTAGTGGTGAGACTAGTGGAGGCGAGAATGAGGCAAGCTTACAGGTGAATGGAGTCTCCATGAATTCCATCACCAGCTTCAGATGAAGAAGATGAAGCGTGAAAGTCAGTAGGGGACAAGAAGAAGGTCAGATCAGTCCCACAAGAAATTGATGATTGTATTTTGTAGCTACTACTTTCAATAAGTTGTAAACAAATCAATGAAAAATCATAAATCTCTGCTTATTTTGATTTTGTCTCAAAATGATTGTCTCGTCTCAAAACTGATTATACACATTCAGGTGTAGTCAGTTTTTTTTATTGACCTTGAACTTAATCAAAAAATATCTCTCTCTAATTTAGGGGGAAGATCCATAGTGCAGGTTGAGTAGTTAAGTGTCAGTTCTCGAGTACTGGCTTTGTTAAAATATCTTTGTAAACTCGACAAACTAACTTATCAACCAACTAAGTGGTGGTTTTGAAAACATCAAAACGAGGGAAATTGTTGGGAATTTAGGTTAGAAATTTCCTTACCTTTTTATGTTTTGATGTGTCGAACATGCATAGAAACCACCCTCAGAAAGTGTCTCTAGATTAGCTTAGTTGAATACAAAGATGTTATATCCACCTAGGATGTTTATCGAGTTGTAAAGAAGTTGATTAAGACAAATTGGACTTGCGGTCGAAGCCGCCAGTTTGATCATCATGAAGATAAGAAGAAACTAAGACTCAAGCATGAACTGGCAAACTGACGTCAACTGCAACATAAAACTTACCACTCTGATAAACTGGTAGATATCACCAGCTTGGATCATCACCAGTTTATCATGTCTAGTTTCATCTCACGAGTGGAGATAAAGAAGACAAGTCAGAGGAATCGCAAAGACTCAGACTTAAGGAAAAGGAGATTCCTTAAAATCCAAAATTCAAACACCCATTTTCAGATTCCTTAGACTGTCTAGGCATTCTGACGCACTGCAAGATATCGACACCATGTGTTAGAAAAGGATGGAGCAGGTGCAACAAAGCAGGAAAAAGCACTCGTCACCATCAGGTTACAGACTCAATGGCTAGTTCAAAATCTAAAAGGTCTTTAAATGGATCTTTTATCAAACCCTTCCTTGCTTCATCGACAAATAGATTGAAGCCATCTCATAGGAAGGGTTACAAACACCCCAAGATACGAAGTTACGCATAACATTGAAGGTTCAAAACTCATTAGTCCTAACCGTATCTTCTGAATAGAGACTCCAAGAGTTTACTTTTCCTGTTCGAGAATATTTTTAATAGCTTATCGTGCTTCAATCTCTGGAAACAAGACTCATAGCTAATTAGCTTGAGTTCTTTATATTGGTGCCCTTTCTCCCCGAGAAAGATTGCATCACTTGCAGCTATCTCCAAGTTGTGATTATCACAGGCGTGTTACCGCAACTTCGAAGAGTTTCGGGAAAAACTTAAAAGCTCCCAACTTCCGAAGAAGGAGGTTTCATGGTGTGCCCACTCTACCTATTTGAGTGCTGAAGGAGGACGAAACCCTGGGCTAGTGAACAAATGGACTGGTGGACACGGGCATTCACTAGCTTGCGATAGATTGTGAGGATAAATTGTAATCCTGAAGCTAGTGTATTCCGGGCTACTACATGAATAGAGGACGTAGGAAAGTTTTCCGAAACTTTATAAATTCCTTTGATCTTTATTGTTTTATTTAATTCTGCAAGAATTTAAAACCCAATACTATCTCATGTTGGAGTACATTGAAACTTAACTCTAATTAGACTCGTAGACAAATAACCTTTTCGAAGAACCAAACTGGTAGAGAACCATCAGTTTGAATTCAAGAACTTGATCTTAATCTTCCGCTATATATATCTGACTAACTCTAATTTCGGGACCAATAGACATGAAGATACATTGCTCAACACGCATCCTCCATTTCAAGTCATACTTTAATCAACTTCCAATCCATGTCGACAACTTTTGCATCGAACGACATACATCCAACTCGGTCGATGCGGACTTCCTTTGCCAATTCTTCAATTTTCAAACATTCATCAACCGACACGCACTCGTGTCAGTCGAAATGGAGACCAAATATACAGAATTCTTGATATCTTGATCAACTTTTCTCTTTTTATGTATTTACCTGCAAAATTGAGCACCATAAGCATAATACCCACTAAACTACACTCATGCTCGATAAACAACCCTAAATGAATGAAAATGCATCAAAGAACAAAGAAAATAATTCGATAAGTGAGTAAAAATACGAGCTTATCAATCCCTCCAAACATACACACTTTTGTCCTCAACCAACAAAAAAGAATGAATGAAAAGCTCAAGCAATGGAAAAGTGCAATGCCTCACAAGATCCATCACAATCGAATCCGAAAATCCACATCATACCAACACTTTGAAAGAATCGGAAAATTAGTAAACTATGGTAGACTCACAAGGATAGTGTTTCACTCATTCACATAAGTGTTTAGGGTAAAATGAGAACACACAAGTCATGCAAATCAAGTTCTATAATAGGCTTGCAAATATCTAATTTCTCCATCACAAACATGTGCACACAAGATTTAGGATCAGAAAAAACTTTATTCAAGGTTGTAATGTAGGCTTTTTAGTAAAAGGTGGAGAAATAGGGCCAAGTCACTAAAATCCCATTGAGTTGATCACTCTCAACAAATCTAAAACCAAAATTAATCTACATCCACCCATCTCCTAAGATTTTTCAACGCAATACAAGGCACTTTTCTTTTTAACTATTTTATGCTCTTATGAGAATTTCATTAGGGAATGAGCTTATAAGGATACAAACACATTTCTCTCTCTCTCTCTCTCTCTCTCTCTCTCTCTCTCTCTCTCTCTCTCTCTCTTTTTGAGCCCAACTTTATTTTGTACACCCACTATTTAATATCTTATCCATCACAAACAATCATCCCAACCCACATCATAGACACGAGTTATCCTACCACTTTTTGTCAACTACATAGACAAAAAAAAGCACATAGGCTCAAAAGTGCTGAGTAGGGATAAATATTCAACAGGATAGTGTATGGGATATAGGCTAACAAAGATGGCCTTAAACCACTTTTTAGACTTGTGCACACTAACAGTCTCAAAAATAGTAACAAAGCAAGTTTTAGAGATACTTAATCATGCAAGACACACTTTTAAACAAAACTAAAGCTCAAATATCACACTTGGGACAAAAATTCTTCCATAGGAAACATGAAATCCAATTCAAATGTCGTGCCAATGCAAGTTTCAAACTAGTTAATCATGCGATATTCTATATTCATAGTCATTTTCAACAACAATTGCAATCAACCCATAACACCATCAATCAATTCAAATATCATATTCAAGCTAGGGTTCTATCATACCTCGCAAATCCCTCAAAAATAAAAAAAAATTCAAATTTCCCCAAAAAATTTCCTAGGCAAAAATTTAAATATATTAAAAGTAGTAAATAAAATAAATAGTAGAAATTAGTTTCAAACCCTAGTCTTCCTCCCCCTAAACTTATTCAATTCATAAGGGAGTAAGTTAGAAAATCAAACTAGGTTTGAAATTGAACCTCAACGTTGGTCTCAGACACCAACTTTTTATCATCTGGAGTAGTTGACTCGTGTGATGTTGACTTTTTTACTCTGGCACTCCGCATCGACTGACATAGAAGCACATCGATTGTCGTGGAGCCTTCTTTGTCGTCCATTCTTTGGGTCGAGGTGTGCCCACATCGCCCTCTGTGTTGATCAACACCAGCTCGCGTCGATCGATACAGAACTCTAATTTTCAATCATTTTATAATACTGCAAAAAGGGATTAAACAAAAAAAAAGGAAAAGAAGATTAAAAATAAAAGAAAAATCTAGGAAAATTTTAATGTAATAGGTTACCACTGAAGCGGCTAAAAGTTCAATCGAATTAAACTCTCAACTACACAAAGAATAAAATATCAAATCCAGGTTCTTCTCCGTTTCGCCTGCTAGAGTACCGGGATACTACGGCAAAGTTCTTATAGCTAGGCAAAATCAATCGTTGAGTAGTTTTTTTATCAACTAGGCAAGTAATGTAAACCTATGCTAACAATGTATAACTAATCATGAATCAAACAATCAATCAACATTCACTCAATAAATTCCTTTCTCACTTTGGTAAACCAAAACACACAAATGCTCAAATTAGGAAGATAGGATGTTGATATGAACTTGGATGCAATCAACTTAGGTAAATCATAGATGTAAACACATTTTAATTCCTAATTGGATGAACTCTTACCCTGCACTAGTCAATCCCCAGTCGCGGTGAATCAACCGTAGATGATACTAACGTCCTCAAACCATCACGTTATTGGACCCTAGACCACTCCTAAAAGCTCGTAAATCATTGCCCTATGCCCTATCTCCGCACAGGGATTGGATCAAGGAACATAAGAAGTCATACTAATCACGACACGCCTATCCGCGTATTGGCTGCAATGATTGTGTCAATTATCATCTAAACTGGCGACTACCTACATCTAG
>JAPKLW010000426.1:198523-221460 GCA_026898455.1 Plectranthus barbatus
CTGAAATGATTGTGTCAATTATCATCTAAACTGGCGACTACCTACATTTAGATGAATAAGAACAAGCTCTAGTATGCTTCAATCACAAAGAGGAAGGTAAACAAGCAATAATCAAACCTAAATCTCATGCATCCTCATCCAAATCAACATCCAAGTAGAATTAGAACTTCATACCTTTCAATTGTACAATTACAAGTTTGAATTCAATGAACGTCATTACAAATTGAAAGGAGAAATAAGAATCTTCCCCAAATTGGATTTGGTTGCTTTGATCCACCACCTTTAATCTTCACTCTCCTCCAAGTATTGATGAATTAATCTCCTAGATGCTCTAGGATTATGATGAATTGTAATGAAAAAATGGAATCTAGGGAAAAATCTAGCTATCGTATGTGAAAAATGACAAAAGTTCTTCAAATAACCGCCTCTTCCCCTTTTATAGGCAAGCAATCAGGGCCTCGGATCGCCCGGGCCATCAATAACCGCCAAAATCACCCAAAAACCCACTTGGCTCGGCCGAGCAAGGCATGGCTCGACCGAGCCAAGTCTCTGATCGCCCTGGCTCGACCGGTCCTGCACTTGCTCGGCCGGTCCTTCTGCGCGATCTCACAGTTTTGGCCATAACTTCCTCTCCCGAACTCCGATTGACCCGATTCCAGTTGCGTTGGAAAGCTAGCTCGAAGCTCTATCCATTGCCATGCTGAAAACTGCCAAGTGCTGAAAATTGCGTTATGGCTCGGCCGGTCGAGCTCTCTGAATGCCCCGCTCGGCCGGTCCTACACCCGCTCGGCCGGTCGAGCTCTCCAAACTCCAAACACGTGCGATTTTCATCCAAAACTCCACTTAAATTGCTCGTTTATGCCCAAAACCTATCCTACACACATCAAACACACAAAACAAGAAAACACAACCAAAATACGACAAAAACATATGATACGGGAGTAAAATAGCCACAAAAAAGCATGTACACATATCAAAATATAGGTCATTTTACGCACATATCAACCACCCATCCAATGCCATAGTTCTTATTGTGGCTCGAGGATACCTCAAATCACCAAGGTGGTCGGGTCCAAACTCGCCGTATAGACTCTCTGGTCTTTCACGATAGTGGTCAACTTAGAAGGAGATGGCTTAGTGTTGGTCCTGATATATCAGAGTCGTCGTGCTTAAACAAGAACGCGAAATGCAGCGGAATGATTAATCGTCACTTACACTTATGTTTTCCTTGAAGATTATTTAAACTCAGGTATAGGTTAGGGTTGCTTCACAGTTATACACTAGCAATATGATTGCTAGGTTTAAAGTCTCGTATGTAATAAAGCAATAAACAAAAATGATGTTTATAGTGGTTCGATCCAAATAGATCTACGTCCACTCCTTAGCTGAAACGTTAAGAATCCACTGAGTAAGTATACAGAGTACAAGGATTCGCCTTGGACGTTAAGTAGGCAGTGAACTTTCGGCCTGGCTACTTGACAGCTATCCTCCGATATTCTGAACTTCTCAGGTGTAGGTCTGGCTGGGTCAAGGGCACACCTTCGTGAAACTTGTCTTTCCTACTTTGGAAGTTTTAAAGTTACTTCCTAACTTTTCTTTGGATGCGGCTAAACGCCCGTCTTAGTCTAGACCTTTTCAGGTGTTCGACTGTTGGATTCTTTCAGTAAAGAAAGGTATCCCAATGATTGAAGAATCTTGACTGCAATCAAGAATCTCTTCAATGGAGTGTCAGTAATTCAATGGGGACACTCTGGTAGTTGAAAGGCTTTGAATATGTTTTGAATATTTGCTTTTCAACTGACTGCTCTTGTGCTTTTCGCTTTTTTCTTAGGAATCTCTTGAAAGTGAGTTAGAGTATTGAATGAGCAGCACTTCTCACTCTTCCGGACTTGTCTTTTTATACTTGAAGATTCAACTTTGAATCTTTGTATCCGTTAGACACAATGGTCTCGTTGTCCGAGAGTGGCTCGTTTAACAGGTTGCTTTCTGGCTTCGTACAATACTTTTTGACCTGCTCCTAAAAAGTCCTGTCCTTGCGTGTACGGTTGTCAGAACGTTGGTGTAGCGATCGTTGTTAGCTGTCTTTCTTTGCTAAGCTCCTTTGGAACGATCTGCTAAGCTTTGATAACGTTGTAGAACACAGCAGCAAATAAATTTATAAAAACCCGAAGGCTAGTCGAACCCACAGGGATAGTGCAACGAAGTCATCTCATGTACTGGACACAGTTTATCAATTCTTTGTTTGAGAAATCCAAATTTGAGAAGAGTTTTTGTTTTTGAATTTAAAAGTAACAATTGCAAGAAAGTAAAGGGTTTGAAAACAATAAAGAAAAGCACAGATCCTAGGGCAGATTATCTAATCATCAACATGTAAATATCAATCAACTCAGCAATGGGGAAAACATAGATTTTTGTGGATTAAATTCCTTGGACAGGCAATTAAATCCTAGATTATTAATTAGTGACTATCTCCTCTCGGTCTCAAGAACACCAGATTAATCAATCTCATAATTATCTAATTATTCCTATGTAGATTTCTTCCTTTTGAGACAGAAAACAAACATATTTAATTCTCTCTTCCTATTAACAATTTTCACCTCTCGGTCCATCGATTAATTAACTTTAAACCTAAATCTCAGTTCACCTCTCGGTCTTTCTTTTGATCTAGGTTATTAAATTAAATCAGAGAATTAATCCATGCTTGAAGAGTTGATATCAATTAAACATGCATCAGAAAAGAAATCATAACCCTAGAACCTGTTTAGGGTTCTAGCCACAAATCATGACTAGAAAATAAAGAAACATTTAATTAATTGACTTACAAATGAATAGGAACATTCAATGTCTTGAAAAACTCCAAAGCTCAATGTAAAATCCAAGAAAAACTGTCTAAAAACAACCTCATTTTCTTGCCTAAGAGTTCATATTTATAGAGGGGAAAAAAGACCTAATTTGAATATTGGGAAAATATAGCAAAAACTGCCAAAACAGGCCAAAAATAGACTTCTCGGACATCTGTGTCGATCGACAGGCAGGCTGTCGATCGACACAACCTTCAAGATCGAAATCCGAGCTGAATTTGTGTCGATTCTGCAACTTTGACCTCTGTTTTGATCGACAAAAAGAATTTCGATCGACAGGAATGTTTTGACCTCTGTATCGGTCGACTTAAATCCTGTCTCTCGACACAGAAACATCTGTCTGTGCAGTCTCACGGTTTTGGCCATAACTTTTGCTCCCAAACTCCGATTGACCCGATTTCAGTTACGTTGGATATCTAATTCAAAGATCTTTCTATCCATGTGCTCCATTAGCTCAGATTCCATCTGTGGAAGAAGTCGTGACTGTTCCTTTGAACATCATCTGCTTTCGGTACGGATTTCTAATGAATTTGGCCTAAAACCTGCAAAAATCACCCATCAAAGGCATAACACCCTCTAAAATAGACTCATGCACAATAATAAGTAAAAACATAACATAAAACACTTGAAACAATGGAGAAAAATATAGATAAGTGAGTATAATTATGAGCTTATCAAACCCCCCAAACTTGAATATTAGATTGTCCTCAATCGAAGAAAACAAGAAAGAAATCTCAAGCAGTTGAAAGTGCAATGCCTCACAAGATTCAACACAATCAAGGTTCATCAATCCACATCACACAAGCAATTGAAAGAGATAAGATATCCATCAACTTTGGAAGACTCACGGAAAACTGTATCGCCTAATCACTCAAGTGTTTGGGTTTCAAATGAAAGCACTCACAACATGTATGAAGAAATTTCTACCATAGGCTTGCAAGAGTTCTAAAATCTCCACTGCTTATTTGTGCACACAATTCAAGAATCAAAGAGGACTTTGATAGGGTTGTAATGAAGGCTTTTTGTGAAGGGTAGGAAACTATGGCCCAGTGACTAAAAAGAAAATATTGAGTTCATGACTCTCAACAAATTCGAAATCACCATCTAATCATCATCTATCCTTCTCCTCAAATATTTTCAACACAAACCAAGGCTCTTCTCTTTTTCTTTTTTTCTTTTCTTTTTTTTTTCTTTTCTAGCCCTTTTATGCTCTTAAAATTTTTGTTTAAACATTTGAGCTTATAAGGACATTTTTCTAGAGCTATCTTTCTTTGCACACCAATTATAAAGTTTTCTTATCTACTTTCAAATATTCCACCCTTATTCTTCCCACAGTCTCATAGACAAGACAAAAACCTCCCTACTATCATAGAAATCTCATAGACAAGATGAAAAAAATGAAGTAAGGCTCAAAGGGGCTGACTAAGGATAAATTATTACAAGGGACAGTGTTTGGGATAAATTGGCTAACAAAGATGGCCTAAGATCATTTTCTATCATTGTGCACACTATGCAGTCTCAAAACAGAACAAAAGCAAGTTCTAGAGAAACGAAAACATACATTCGAATCTCTCATGAACAAATAAAGGCTCAAAAACTCACTTGGGTTCAAAAAAATTCTTCCTTAGTCAATTTCAATCCACTCAAACATCATGCAAGTGTAAGTTTCAATTAGGCCCTATCATGCGGTATTCTACATTCATAGGCAAATCAACCACAATCGAAATCAACTCAACTAATCAAAGATCGATTCCAAACATTGCATATAATGCTAGAGGGTTCAATTACTTAAAGATTTTCCTCACATACTATCTATATTTTTTTTGTTTTTCAAAATAAACAACACACAAAAATTAGAGAAACAAATGAAATAAAGCAAGTAAAATAATGGGTTACCTCCCATTCAGTGCCTTAGTTATTGTCGTGGCTCGACGATAGGGATCCTTCACCAAGGAGGTTGGGTCCAGACTCGCCACCCCCTTGCATCGATCATGTAGAACATCTGATGACGAATAACAGTGGTGAGCTCGGAAGAGGATGGTGTAATTAGCAATTTTGCCATCCCATTTTCGCGCTCCCATTCGATCTCGGCGGCTTCCTCATCTTCCTCAATGGTGGTGGAGATGTTATTGCAATCTGCTTCCTTTTGGCTTTGATCAATCACAAAGGTGATTGTCTCGTCATTCCCTCGGAGTGTAATCTCCCCACCTCGGCAGTCTATCAGTGCACCACTTGTTTTCAGAAACTCTCTTCCAAGGATCATTGGCATTCCTTGTTGTTCCTTCATATCCAAAACAACAAAATCAGCAGGAAATATTAAATGACCAACACGAATTAAAACATCTTCCACAACTCCCCTTGGTCGAGAAATTGAGCGGTCAGCCATCTGAAGAGTGATTGAGGTTGGCCTCATCTCGCCTATCTGCAACTTTTGGAAAACTGAATACGGCATCAAGTTAATGCTGGCTCCTGTATCGCAGAGGACATTCCTAAACACCTTTCCCCCAATCTCGATCGGAATAGAGAAGCATCCCGGATTAGACCTCTTGGTTGGAACCTGTTTCTGCAAAAGAAGACTACATTGTTCATGAATTGAAATAGTTTGATCTTCGATTACCGGCTTTTTCTCGCTCATCAGCTTTCTCAAGAACTTCATGTAGCTGGGAATCTCACGGAGAGCCTCGATCAAGGGAATATTGATGTTGACCTTCTTGAGATTCTCCACGAATCGAGCAAACTTGGAGTCTTCCTTCTTCTTTGCAAATCTCTGGGGAAAGGGCATTAGAGGAATTGGATCACCTTTCTTTTTTGAATTTTCAGCTCTATGTGGCACCTGTGTTGTCTGCCTGTCGACTGCCTCTTTCTGTCCTAACTGTCGATCGACAGGGGGGTGTCGATCGACACGGCTGCATCCCCCCTGTCTGTCGATTTGCTGTCCTGTCGACCTCTGCTGCTCTCCCTGGCCTCTGTGTCGATCGAAACAGAGGTATCTTCAGCGATAAATTCCTCTCTTTCAGCCCCAAAATCATCCTTGGACATGCTAGGACCCTCGTACCTCGTACCGGACCTCAAGGAAATGGCATTGACCTGTTTGGCCTTCTCAGGATTGACTTCTGTGGTGCTGGGGAGCTGGCCTGGCTTGTGTTGATTGCTCATAGAAGTGGAAATATGACTGAACTGTGCATCGAGCATCTGAAGGTGCTTTGTCATATGCTGCATGTGAGTGGACATGTTCTTCACCTCAGTTTCCACCTTGCCAAACCTATTGTCGGAGCTTTTGATGAACTTTTCAAGTGTCTCCTCCAGTACAGACTTCTTCTTCTCCACAATCTCTCCCCCGGCTCCAACACTGAACCCCGGTGGAGGATTCTCAGCTGCATAAGGGTTAGAATAAGAAAAACCAGGATGGTTCTTAGCACTGTAAGTGTACCCTTGATTGTTGGCTCGGTAGTTGTTGTTGTAGTAACCTCCATTGGCGTAGTTCACTTCAGCGGTATTGGAGGTGCTCGAACTGCTTCCTTGGTAGATGTAGTCGGCCTCAATGGGAACAATGGCCATGTTGGGATCTGAAATATCTGCTACCGAAGCTCTACCGGCCTCCAACTGTTTGAACTCTTCTCGGAGCTTCTTTACTTCTGCCACCACATCAATTTCCGGAGTAGTGGTCACTGCTTTGACTGCTTTTTGCCTTTCAGTAGGCCATTGGTGACTGTTGAGGGCCATGTCTGCGAGAAGTTGCATTCCCTCTTCTCCACTTTTCTTCATGAGCAGTCCTCCAGCTGAGCATCAACCAATTCTTTTAAGTGAGGGGTTAATCCTTCATAAAAATGGCATACTTGCATCTCAAGATCAATCTCATGGCCGGGGCACATCCTCAACAGCTCTTTGTATCTCTTCCAAGCTTCATAGAGGGTCTCATCGTACTTCTGGCTGAAGTGAGTGATGTCGGACTTCCTCTTCATGATGACACTGGGTGGGAAGAAGTTGGTGAGGAACTCTGCTCGGAGTTGTGCCCATGTGGCAATTCTGCTCTTGTCCAAACCAGCAAACCAAGACCGGGCCTCATCCCTGAGAGAAAAAAAAAAACAAACGCATCCGGATGGTGTCTTGAGGCACTCCATTCTTCTTGATTGTGTCGCACACCTCAATGAACTGACTGAGGTGGCCGTATGGATCCTCAATGGCCTTCCCTGCGTACTGGTTCTGCTGGACCATCTGAATAAGGCCTGTCTTCAGCTCAAAGTTGTTGGCATCAATGCCAACCTGGAATCCCGGCTCCTCTCTCTGTGGCAGGAAGCGATCAAGAATGGATCTTTGAGGCACCACAATTTGCCTTTCAGGGTTTCCTTCACTGGCCAGGGCTGCTAGTCTGGCAGCCTGCTCTGCTTGAACTGCTTGTGCTACTTGAAGTTGCTCCCTGAGCTGTCGGACCTCATTCATGAACTGTCTTTGCTCCTCAAGAGTCATGTTTTGAAGTTGTGCTTCTGGTGGTTGCTCCATCTCAGGCTCTTTTTCCTTGCTCTTTCCTTTGCTTTTGTTTCTCCTACAGGTAGCTTCAATTTTTGAATCGAAGGCTTCAAGATTCTTCCCCCGAGCTCTTGTGTTCATGCACCTGAAGAGAAAACAGAAAACTGGGAATCAGTCTCTGTGTCGACCGACAGGGAGGCTGTCGATCGACAGGGATTCTGCCTCTGTGTCGATCGACAGAAGCTCTGTCGATCAAAACAGAAGCGAAAATCTCACACACACGCACGCGAACAGAGAAAAAAACTCAATCCAGAAAATATCAAAACAATCCAATAACAAGACAAAATCTGACTATCCTCGGCAACAGCGCCAATTTGATAACGCTGTAGAACACAGCAGCAAATAAATTTATAATAACCCGAAGGCTAGTCGAACCCACAGGGATAGTGCAACGAAGTCATCTCATGTACTGGACACAGTTTATCAATTCTTTGTTTGAGAAATCCAAATTTGAGAAGAGTTTTTGTTTCTGAATTTAAAAGTAACAATTGCAAGAAAGTAAAGGGTTTGAAAACAATAAAGAAAAGCACAGATCCTAGGGCAGATTATCTAATCATCAACATGTAAATATCAATCAACTCAGCAATGGGGAAAACATAGATTTTTGTGGATTAAATTCCTTGGACAGGCAATTAAATCCAAGATTATTAATTAGTGACTATCTCCTCTCGGTCTCAAGAACACTAGATTAATCAATTTCATAATTATCTATTTATTCCTATGTAGATTTCTTCCTTTTGAGACAGAAAACAAACATATTTAATTCTCTCTTCCTATTAATAATTTTCACCTCTCGGTCCTTCGATTAATTAACTTTAAACCTAAATCTCAATTCACCTCTCGGTCTTTCTTTTGATCTAGGTTATTAAATTAAATCAGAGAATTAATCCATGCTTGAAGAGTTGATATCAATTAAACATGCATCAGAAAAAAAATCATAACTCTAGAACCTGTTTAGGGTTCTAGCCACAAATCATGACTAGAAAATAAAGAAACATTTAATTAATTGACTTACAAATGAATAGGAACCTTCAATGTCTTGAAAAACTCCAAAGCTCAATGTAAAATCCAAGAAAAACTGTCTAAAAACAACCTCATTTTCGTGCCTAAGAGTTCATATGGAAAAAGACCTAATTTGAGTATTGGGAAAATATAGCAAAAACTGCCAAAACAGGCCAAAAATAGCCTTCTCGGACATCTGTGTCGATCGACAGGCAGGCTGTCGATCGACACAACCTTCAAGATCAAAATTCAGGCTGAATTTGTGTCGATTCTGCAACTTTGACCTCTGTTTCAATTGACAGAAAGAATTTCGATCGACTGGAATGTTTTGAGCTCTGTTTCGGTCGACACAAATCCTGTCTCTCGACACAGAAACATCTGTCTGCGCAGTCTCACGGTTTTGGCCATAACTTTTGCTCCCAAACTCCGATTGACCCGATTTTAGTTGCGTTGGAAAGCTAATTCAAAGATCTTTATACCATGTGCTTCATTAGCTCATATTCAATCTGTGGAAGAAGTCGTGACTGTTCCTTTGAACATCATCTGCTTTCGGTACGGATTTCCAATGAATTTGGCCTAAAACCTGCAAAAATCACCCATCAAAGGCATAACACCCTCTAAAATAGACTCATGCACAATAATAAGTAAAAACATAACATAAAGCACTTGAAACAATGGAGAAAAATATAGATAAGTGAGTATAATTATGAGCTTATCAAGCTTTCATTTGCAATCTGCTAGATAGATATCGGACTGCTGAGTTCTCAGCAGTTGTTCTTTTTATTCCTGATTCCTTCGACTTCAGATTGTTAATCCTTTAGCAATCTGCTTTGTGCTAGCGAATGCTGACTCCTCAGCATTCTGCTATCTCTTTGTCTTCTAGCGGTTAGTCTTCTCTAGCAATATACTTCGGTGTCAGCAGAGAGAATTCCTAGCAAACTAATCTATTACAACTCAATGCTTGACCTATACAGGACATTACAAGATATGCTAGACTATACGAGAATTTAGCATTTGATCGACCAATCTAGTAAGGTTTGATGCAACAAAACCTTTTACAATGTGATCCTAAAGGAGATTCAGGAATAATTTCCCAACAATTTCCCCCTTTTTGGTGCGATCAAAGCTTACTATCATTTGCTGAAGCTAAGAGGAAGAATGTCTGTGTTTACAAGACTATGCTAACCTAGCAATCTAACACAGAGTTTATCCATCTTAGTTCTAGCAGATTAAAAAAATGACATTCCCCCTCAATAAATGCTGGGAAATATTTCTCGATTAATCACATAAATGTTGTGCTAGAATGTTTAGCACCCAAGAATTAACATGCATTTGAATACACAAATAGTGTATTTCAACTAGGACACGCAGTGAAAATCAGAGATTGACAATGAGAGGTTGTCTCAGTCTGATCAATTTTCATTCATATGATAAATTCATTACAGATACAATGAAAATGATAGACAGAGACAAGTCAAAATACCAGAACGGAATGCAGTCAGGAGTCTGGAGCAGGCTTCTTTAGCTTCTCAAATTCGTTGAATTTGCTTGATGCCATCTGCACAAATGAGTCCAAAAATTCCTTAGCAGCTGCACGTTCAGCAGCTTCTAACTCAAGATCCTTAGCAATCCTCTCATTTTCCTCTTTGAGCATCTTAATTTTCAGCTCTGTTTCCTTCTGTTTTAGCTCTTCAAGAGCTTTCCTTTTCTCTTCTTTAGCAACAGCTCGAGCTTCTTTTGCTTTCTTCCTCTCAGCAGCCTCAGCAATCCTCCTTGCTTCCCCCTCTTTGATTGCATCCAAAAATCTGGAGGAAAAAGAATTAACCTTATTCTCCACCTGCTGCTTATGCTCTGCTACGTCTTCCTTTACTTCCTGCACAGTAGCCTTGACAGAAGAAACATCGGACTCAACTGAATTCACCCTGGCCGTTACGGTATCAATATTTGTTTTGACTACCGCAATCTCTCTCCTTATGTCCGTGGCTTCTATCACCAATCTCTCAGATATGGTGGATACAGCACTTTGAACGACCATTTAAACTACTGAGTTCAGATATGATGGAAAGTGGAGAGAACTGACCGGAGCAGCAAAGAAGGATGAAGTAGTAGGAACAATGATTGCTTGGCTCCTAGCAGTGGAAGTGGAGATTTCTTCCATGACTACTTCTATGCTCACTATATCAGCAGTATCAGCTCTATTGGCAGTAGCTAGCAGATAGATTTCGTCCTCGATCTCTTTCAAATACTCTGCTTCAGCAGCAGCAATTGTAGCTTCCATGCTTCTTCTAGTGAATGTGCTAACATATAGGCCCGCAATTCTTCTTCTCTGTTCCGGTATGCGACAATCTCAAGCTTTTGAGCGTTGCTCTCTTCTGCCTCACGAATCGCAGCTAACCGAGCTTGTAACTTTGTTTCTTCAAACTTCACAAGTTCAGCTTGGCATTTCTTGTATTCAGCAGCTGCTCGGGCTTGACGCTTAGATAGTTGAATGTGATTGTCAGACAGTCCATACGGAGCAAATGTAGACTACGACAAGGAATGTGAGGAAGATGTTAGCCGATGTGCTTTAATGGCCTGGAGCCTGGCTAGAACGGCCTTATCACTATAATGTTCGGAACAGGGGGATTGATCCATCCAATTATTTGCCCATTGCTCCTCGCGTCTCAAGAAGATTAGACCTTTCCATGCCATCAGCATTTCTCTTTCTTCTAAGCAAAGCTCTCTCGAAATATAATCATATTTCTTCCATCTCCTTAGCTCTTGTTTTAGTCTATCTCCTTCAACTCCTTCTTCCAGTTCTCCAGCGAATACTTCCTTTATATCCTTTTCCACCATCAAGTCCATAAAATTCTCAATGTCTCGTCCAAAAGTTTCAAAGTTAGAATTTATTTGCTCTTCTGATGGTGTCTCAGTACACCACTGAGAGAATCTTCCCAACTTGAATCTAGGATCTGGAAGTCCATTGAATGGTATACGAAGTTGATTGTTATCTTCCGTGGAGATCCTCCTCAATTCTTTTGCATCATAAACATTTTTGAATTCTTCATCAGAGTCGGATTCAGAGATGCAAGTAGGAGGGAATCTTTCATAGTTTCCAATTTCAGCATCGGAAGGAACTTCTGTGTGAGCGCCTTCATCAGGATTTGCCTCCTCATTCCTAGCAGACGGTTCCTCAATAGCAATCTGTGGAGAGCAAACTTCGTGCTCAGCAAATGAGCACTCCTCCTCGTGTCCAATCTGCTCAGCAGATTCATCTCCAGCACTTCCTTCTTTGTCACCTGATTCTTTCTCGATTCCAGAAGGACCTATTTTCGGATTCCCCGGAATCCGTCTGGGTGACCTTCGGATAAGATGTTCCTCATCAGAACTGCTTTCTAAGTCCATAATCAATTCCTCCTTATCGAATCTGCCGGCCCGAAGTGCTTCATCAAGCTCTTCGTCTGACATAGCATCTTGTTCAGATATGATTGCTCCTTCATCGTCAACTAAGGGAATTGAAACGGTGATCCTTCCATCTTTGATACCTTTCCCTTTCTTGGCAGCATTACCTTCTATAAATGCCCCTTCTAATAGTTGAGCGGCTTTCTTCTGAGCTTTATGTTTTTCAGCAACTGTCTTGATTCGTTCGAATTCTTTATCTCTCCCTTCGAACGTCATCTCAGCGATAAATTTCTTGTATTGCCTCTTTTCATGCTCTCTTCTTTGAGCATTACACTTTCTCTTTGCTTCTCTCACTCCCTAAATGCGCTCTTGCAGGCATCTGGAAGACAGAGGGATGTGATCTGTATTGTCTTCAGCAACTTCTTCTGCTGTGACTTCAGTAGCCTTCTTTTCTGCTGCGGCTTCAGCAACCTTCTTCTTTGCTGCGGCTTCAGCAGCCTTCTTTTCTGCTTCGGCTTTCTCTAATTCTTCCTGCTCTGAAGTTAGTATCAGCTTTCTCCTTGTCTTCTTCTTTGCTTTCTTTGTGGGAGAGGTGATGTTAGATCTCTTCTTCGTTGGAATTTCCAGAGCCAAAGCCCCAAGAACAAGTGGAGGTTGTTCGGCTTCCTTTGCAGTCATGATTTCGTTAATTTGATCTACTGGTAGATTTCCCAATTTCTCAATATCCTCAAGATTCTTGAAGCAATGCTCTGTCTCAGCATTCGTCTGGAGTAGAGCAATCTCTTCAGCAGACATAGGGATAGTCGGCTGCAATATTTGAGTTGTCGTAGTGGCTGCATCTGGTTCTTCAGGGAATGTGGGTTTGTCCTTGTCCAATTCGATTTCCAGGTCAACTTACGAGGATTTCTGAAGCTTACAGGCTTGGGCTCTTTCCTTGTCGCCGGAATGTAGTCTGTAGGAAAAAGACTTACACCACGATCAACGCCTTTGTTGGTGAACATCATTTCCAAATACTTGCTGATTTTTAGCCCAAAATTCACGTTCGAAGAGAACGTTCCATCTACTGCCATATGGTCATTCTTCCGAGCATGTTCAGCCCATCGCTCAAAGAAGAATTCTGCCCAATTTCCTTTAACGTTGTCGTTCAATGCCATCATAACGACATACTTCTTGGCAGAGAGCTCCGAGTAAGAACCGGTGTCACATTGGAGCATCTTGATTACTATCTCCGCAAGGAGCTTGTAATTGTCACACAAAGTGTTAATCGGTGTAGCAACCTTGAATGTAATCACCTGCCCTTTCTTGTCTTTTAACTCCCCTGGTTTCTTCCACAAATTCCAACGTTTCTCCATCTCAACAAGATCATTGACCTTGTATTGAGAGATTTTGGTCCCATAACTTCAAAGTCCAAATGTCCTCGAAAGAAGATCAGTACTTACTACCACAAGATTTCCATAAACACAAGTTTTGAATGATTTCTGATCATCATTCATAACTGCCCTAGCATAAAATTCTGAGACCATATGTGGGTGAAAGCGATCAGGCTCAGCAGAAAGATATTTTACCAGCGATTCGGAGTCGAGAAGATCCAAAATCCACTTTGGAATGTGTTTGATGGCCATGTAGAGGATTCTATCTTTCATAATTTGAGCCAGACGTCTCTGCTCTGTCGTATGGCTGGATAACTCCTTTTTCCGAGCCAAAACCACCAATCTACTGTATGGGACTAACTTATCAATGTCTTCCTTCTTCATAATTCCGGTGAAGTCGGGTGCATGTCGAACATGCAATGGCGAATCTGTAGGAGGTGGATAGATGAAGGTGGGTTGTTGGAGTGGGGATGAAGATATAAGGTTTTCTGGGTTTTTGGTAGGGGATGATTCAGGGTGAGTGGTATCGCTTGATTCTTGATTTTGGGTAACTGGAGACTCGTGATTTGTTGCCATGGTTGGGAATTTTGAATGTGAGTAAGGAATTTTGGAGAGGGTTTGAAGGAAAAGGATGTGAAAAAAAAATTTCAGAAGAGTTAGGGATTTGAATTTTTGAGAGGGACAAATCGAGTTTGAAGAAGTTAAATCTTTAGTTGAATCGGACGGATGGGGTTGTATCCTTTTCAATTAAGATCAACGGCTGGGCGTAATAGTGGTATCGTGTGTAAGTCCACATTCCCACAATCTTGTCTTCGGGTGACGTGGCTTGTCTTGATTCGATGACGCCGTCTGCACGCAATAAATGCTCCGTCCTTTGAGAGTCAAGATGTCCCACAACTGTTTGATTAGGATTAGCAACCAAACATCTTAGCAGACGTAGGTAGTCTTATGACCCTTCGACTACTCCTGCGTGACTCATCGACCTCCAATAGATATGAAAAGTTAGCCTGAGCATATATCCCCTTTAATTTGAGAGGATTATAAGTAGTACGCCTTGGAAGTTCATTCGCTACACACTTTGGCACTTCTGCTTTGTTTTCTTTACTATGTTTCGAAAGAAAACTACTCCCTCTTCTAAACAGGATGAATCCGGTATCCTCTATTTTTGTTCGTCAAAACCAAATCCTCAGTGAGCCAGGCCTATATTCCGAGTATGAACATAACTACCAGGTGGTGGAGACAGTAATGTCTAGTCTACGCCATACTGGCCTTGAGAGATTTGTTTCTATAACTCCCTATTCCTTTCAGAATGCTCAACTTCAGCATTTTATACGGAATTGTGATACTGACGGAGACGTTATCGATGGCGTTTTCAGGGGTCAGCTGATCAGATGGACGTCGGAGACATTTGCTTCGAACTTTGGTCTTCCTCGGGGTCCAGTGGCTGTGATGGACTATCGTTCACTGGAGACGGCTCCAGAGTGGACCGCATGGGAGAAATGGAGGTCTTCTCCTTACTTCGAGTTTTCTCCCACTCCTTCCGCCTACAGTCTCCGAACACCATATCGTGTCATTTTCTGTATTATCAGTGGCATGATCGTTTCAGACGATCCTAAGAGTATGACCTTTACTAGGGAGAAGTGGAAGGCGATGATGGCCTTCGATGATAGAGCCGAGGTGGACTTGGCAGCCTTCGTCTTTCAGCGGGTGCGGATGTGTGTACAAGAACGTCCAAATCGACCTCTCCCCTATGGAATGCATTTGAGCTGGTTACTAGAGCAAGGATTTCCCGACCTTACTATGGGTCCCTCTAACCTTCACGGATGAGATTTCTATCCTTTTCAGCCATTGCCTCCCTTATTTTGAATGTAAACAATATTGTATCTTTTGTTCATAAGGAATGTACATAACTTTTCGTATGACGATTTTACCTTGCATTTTCATGCCTTAGCATAGCCTCCATGAATCTCAGCAAATTAATCAAACGAATTTAAGAGTGTATGATTAAGAAAAATTGGATTCAAAAAGAAAAATTGTTGACCTTCTCCTAACGGCCATATTTTCAGCAAGCTCATCACTTTGTCAGATTGTTTGCTGTAGATTCTCTATCTCTGCTGGATTCTCAGCAAGTGAAATCCAACGGTTTGGAGTCCTTCTGCCAACGAGATGGATCGACGGCCTCAAATGCGTATGTCCCATCACACATTGTTCCTTTCTCCAAGAAACACTTGAGTAGTCTGACGTGGCATTTTCTAACTTGATACAACCGTCTGTACGCATTAAATGCGTTTAACTGGTCTAATCAAATTGACCTTCATTGATATCATCTCCCCTCCTTGAATATGATGTGGCAAAAGTAAAGTTTGACTCAGCATATTCTATCCAGCAGATGCTCCCTTCTCCTTAATACAAACTGCGCTCCTTCGTATTGCATCGGCATATCAAGGATCTGCTAGGATTTAGTAGATCACAAATAATGATGGTCTCCTCGAGCCAAACGCTGATCTGACTATCAATCGTCACTGCTGAAACGATTAGACTTCCCATGCAGTCACGACATTCTTCCTTCTTGTGATGATACGAATTCCAAGATATTAATCATCACGATCTTTTAAAGATTTCCACGTAATCATAAGTTCTAAGAGGGTTTCTCTTCTATAAATAGGCTCTGTGTGATGATACTTCAACATCACAACTCCTCTGCCCTTCAAACTTCCAAAAAAAATATTTAATCAAATGGATTCCCCAGGGCAATGTCTTGACATATGCAGAAATCAAATTCTGAACGAGGCTAGTCTTTATGCTTACTACCGGGATGACACTGCCGTGGCTGATAAGGTCATGGCAAAGATCACAGGGAGTGGGCTGAAGAAGTTTGTGACAGCAACTCCTCTGCATTATCATGGGGATCTCCTCCGGGAGTTCCTCAAGGATTGTGTGGCGGAGGAGAGGGCGGTATATGGTTCCTTCCGGGGTTGGCTAGTTCGCTGGTCACCGGAGTCCTTTTCCCGTGACTTTGGACTTCCAACGGGCCCTATACCGGTTTTGGCTTACCGTTCAATGGAGGTGGCGCAGGAGTGGACGGCTTGGCAGGAATGGCGTCAATCCCCTTGGTTTAGGTTTTCTCCTTCTGCTTCAGCATCAGGTTTCCAACCCTCGTACAGAGAGTTGTTCCACATTGCAAATCACATGCTGCTGGGAGAAGATGAGAATAATTTTCATTTCACAAAGGAGATCTGGCAAGCCATGTTGTCTATGGACGACGAGGCGGAGGTAGATTGGGCGAGCCTGGTCTTTGAAGGCGTCCGAGACTGTGTCCAGCTGTATCCCTCCGTTCCTCTGCTAAATGGAATGCAGCTTAGCTGGCTGCTCGAGCAAACTTTCCCAGAAATAGCAGATGGGTCGTCCTGCCTCCGGAACTCCGATTTCTACCCCTGCAACCCTACCTCTTAAAAAGTTGTTTGTCTGATGATGTCAAGTGATCCCCTCCCCCTTTTGTAATAGAGTACCTTTTGTAATAGACTATATGTTTTTTTTAATGAAATGGTATCGTCTATCTATTGTGCATCTTATATCACTCCATATTCATTGCCATTCCAAATCCTCATATCTTCAGATAAGATTTTTCAATAGATTCCTCGAATATGACACATAATATGATACATGTTATTCTTTAATCATCTATTTTTGTGATGTCGATGAACTGCTGAATATCCACGGAGAATCTGCTCAGCAGCTTCTTCGCTCCAAATTGACTAGTAGCAAATTAATAAGTGCTATAACTTAGCAAACTTTCTCTTCAGCAGACTAATTTAGCATCCAGAGTACGTAAATAATGTCTTCATGAAATCCAAGAAATCCAGAAAGAATAAGACCAACATCTCATTCATCCATAGTCTCGTCTAACTCCATGAGACCTAATTTTATGGACAACTCTTTAAATCTGGATTCTGCTAGAGGTTTCGTCAAAATATCTGCTATCTGATCTTCAGTGCATATATAACGAACATCAATATCATTCTTCTCCTGATGATCCCTTATGAAGTGGTGACGGATGTCAATATGCTTAGTCCTTGAATGATGGACTGGATTCTTTGTGATGCACATCGCACTGTTGTTGTCACAATAAATCGGCACACATTCGGGAGAAATCCCATAATCTTGCAACTGTTGCCTTATCCATAAGATTTGTGAACAGCAGCTAGCGGCAGCCACATACTCTGCTTCTGTAGTAGATGTAGCAACAGAGTGTTGCTTCTTGCTAAACCAGCTAATAAGTTTATGTCCAAGAAATTGACAAGTACCGCTCGTACTTTTCCTGTCAATTTTGCATCCTCCAAAGTCTGAGTCTGAGTATCCACTTAGTGCAAGACTGTCTGCTCTTGGATACCAAATTCCCAGACCCTCTGTGCATTTCAGATATCGCACGATCCGCTTAGCACTGTCAAGATGCGTCTTCTTAGGATTTGATTGATATCTAGCACACAAGCCTACGACATAAGATATGTCAGGTCTGCTGGCGGTGAGATATAGCAGTGAACCAATAATTCCTCTGTAAAGATTAGGATTCACATCTTCTCCTTCCTTCTCAAGCGCAGCTATACACGTCGTACTAATTGGAATCCTTAAGCACTTTGTCTTCTCTGGGCAATATTTCACAATTAGATCGCGAGCGTACTTCTTCTGGTTAATAAAAATTCCTTCGCTTGTCTGCTGAACTTGCAATCCAAGGAAATAAGACATCTTTCCCATCATACTCATCTGGAAATTGCTGGTCATGAGCTTGGAAAATTTGTCGCATAACTATTAGTTCTTCGATCCGAAAATTATATCATCTACGTATATTTGCCCCAGCAGAATACTTTCTTCGTCTTCGATTCGAAAAAGAGTCTGATCAATCCTCCCTTTCTTAAATCCATTGGCAAGTAGGAACTTGGATAGAGTCCCATACCACGCTCTCGGTGCTTACTTCAACCCACACAAAGCTTTCCTAAGTCTATAGACCTGGTTTCCTTGCTCGAAGCCTGGTGGTTGTTCAACATAGACTTCCTCCTTTAGCTCACCATTTAGAAAGGCACTCTTTACATCCATTTGCATCACATCAAATTCGTGTTATGCAGCATTGATCGCGTATATTTTTAACCCACGACTTAGCAAAGCTAATAATATAGCGGCAAATAAAATTATCAATCCCTCAGGGAAAGAAGTAACGAATAACCTTTAAGTACTAAGCCAGGCGTTCTTGAAAATACTGATTAGGAAAATCAAATAAAAAGTTTTGTTGTTGTTTTGAAAATCGCAATAGTTGCTAATGGAATTTAAACAGGAAATTAAAAAGCTTTTGAAGTCAAATAAGAGAATTACAGATTCCAGGGATATCTACCTATCAAGTATGACATGTATGAATGAATTGATTAATTCCCAATTTTAATTCCTCTTCGTAGTGAAACATCAGAAAATTATTACGAACTTCTTTGTTGGACAATTCGTAAAGTAGATTAATTAATTACCTATCTCCGCTCGGTCTCAAGATAAATTAACTAACTCCAAAGATCTACAAATTTATTCCTATAATTAATCTCCTTCAGTTACGACAAGAAATCAGATTATATTGTGAAAATCTCTTTCAATTGAAAACTATCACAGTTACTTCTCAAGTAATCAACTAGATAATCCTAAGATGTGATCAGCAAATCAGAATTATGAATAAGCACAGATTTCACAAACTACGAAGGGAAAGGGAAAATAATTCAATTAATCATAACAAGCATACATTGATAGTTCGAAACCCTAGAATCTGAGAAAGGATTTAGTTACACATATTCACGGTAATATTCATCATAGAAAAATACAACCTGAACTGCATAAGAACTGGAATCCGGAAATCTTCCCGTAAAAACTTGTCTTCAAACATAAAACTCTAAAAACTCTTCAATAATAAATTCTTGTAATTGCTCTAACTCTTTTCTCTCTCTAACTCTGGTCTCTCTCTTTTTAAAAAACGAATTTACATGAATATTTATAGAGATGAATGATGTATCTAGCAGTATCTAGGGTTAGATATGCGTTAATCTCCAAATTAGATCCAGACTAGGATTCCCGCATGCGCGTCGATCAAGGCTGTGTGGCGTCGATCGCTGGACTTTGAACATCCTCGTCGATCGATGAGGATTGGCAGCGATCAATGAAGCCCTTGCTTCCGTCGATCTCCTTTTTCTCTTTGTCGAGCGCTTGGCTTTTCTTTGCCTCGTCGATCGACGAGGTGCTGAAACTGGAATTCTAATCCTTCTCTGTTTTTCGGCTAAAAACCTGCATGATTCATCAAACACGACATTCCAAGTACAAAATCCAATTCATGCACGAAAATGATACAAAAATGATCTAAACACTACACAAATAGTCAAAGAACAATAAGATAAGTTGGTGAAAATCCTAACTTATCAACTCCCCCAAACTTAAACCATTGATCGTCCTCGATCAATTCACAGAAAAGAATTCCAATCAAATGCAGATACAAGTGTGCAATGCCTCACAAGCCTCTTTTGCAATCTAAGTTTCACTTATTCACAAAAATCATGCAATCCAAACAAATTCTTATTGGTAAACTATTGAGGAGAAACCTCACCGGGCAGTGTTTGCACTCATCGCTCAATCCAGCAAAAGGATTTTGAAATTCACACAATCAAAGTTTTAGTTTATTTCACCATAGGTTTGACAAATTTCTCATCTCTCCACTGCTTGTTAGCATGGCTTTTCAGGGAATCAGAAAGGTCTTCTTTTGGTTGTAATGTGGCTCACCTAATAGGTAGGATATTTTTGGCTAAGTGACTCAAAATATTTCAATCAAACCCAAAGACCCAAGCATATCATAACCACATCATTTTTCTATTTTCACACACAATCTTGTTCTTTTCCTTTTTCTTTTCATCATTCTCTCGGGGTTCCTAAGAACTTGCTCTTAGTCATTTATGAACAACATAAGTAAGTTTTCCTCATTTTCTTTCTCTTTTTCACCAATGTTCATTTTTCTAAATGTACCCATGGAAACCCCTAAAAAATTTTCTTTTCTCTCCTTGAATTTTTTTTTTTTCGCGCATGGCCTCACATCACATTCCCACAATTCACACCATTCAATAAATCACAATCATCTTATTCATCAACCCTTCTAATCAAAGAAAAAAATTCATTCAAGGCTCAAAGGGGCTACAAGTGAAGATTTAAGGTTAGTGTATGGGAAATGGGCTACGAAAGAACATGCCTAAAATCATTTTCACCCTATTACCGCACTTAATGCAACCTCAAGAGAGAAATTCGTCAAATTCTAGGAAATAAGTCTAACAACTTTGTCACTCATCAAACGAAAAAAATGGCACAAATTCCTCACAAGGTAGAAATTTTCGTTACTCCTCAATAATTACCCAATTTCGAACAGTTATCATGCAAAAATTTAAGTTTCAAAGATCAACATATCAAGCAAAACAGCTCCTATCATTGGCTACTCTATCACATAGATTATCATTCTTAGTCAGCAAATATCTCGATTATCAATCAACAATTTAAGTAAAGACAAGTAAGTAGTCATAACACCATCATAATCAAAAAGTTCCGACTGTCCTATGTTCAAAAGCTCCTAAACAATGCTCAGACTATTCACTTAGAACAAGTACCACAAATCAAGAGTTCAAAAATACTAATTTTTAAGTAAAAGGCCTTGCAGAGAGCAATTGTTCACACTGAAGCAAAAGAACAAGGATGGTGATGGTTCAGAAAAAAAAAATCAAAAACAAAAACAGAAAAACAACGAAAAATAACAAAAAAACAGGAAAATGAAAACAAACAAACGTTTCCCTTTTCCTATCCTCATCCCCCCAAACTTGTTTCACTCAAAGGAGAGGAAAAGTTTGAAAGTTAGATAAGGAAAAAGGAAACGGTACCTCATTCCTCCTCCACTCATCCCTCCGCGAGATGTTGCCGGTCCTCTGGCAGCGATCACAGCCCGTTATCCATCCGCGACAGACTTCGTAGATGGAAGGCCAATAGAACCCGCTTGCAAGAATTTTGAAGGCAGTCCGGTTGGCTGAATGGTGGCCGCCAGTAGGAGATGAGTGGCAGGCTTCGAAGATTTTGTGCCACTCGGACTGGGGCACACGGCGGTGAATGACGCCGTCAGCACATCTGCGCCACAGGTAGGGATCCTCCCAATAGTAGAAACTGACGTCGTGCAGGAACTTCTTCTTTGCATACGGAGAGGAGTCCGGAGGAAGTATGCCGCCGACTAGATAATTGGCGAAGTCTGCGTACCACGGGGTTTTGGATTCATACATCTCTTTCATGTCCCTCAAGGCATAGACCTGTTCGTCGGGGAATGTCTCTCGGATTGTCGATTGCTGATTGTCCCCTTCGACTGGTGGTTCGAGCCTTGACAAGTGATCGGTGATGACGTTCTCGCTTCCTTTTCTATCCTTGATCTCCAAGTCGAACTCTTGCAACAGCAGTATCCATCGGATCAGTCTGGGCTTGGCATCTTGTTTTGCGAACAAGTACCTGATTGCTGCATGATCGGTGTAGACAACGGTCTTTGAGCCTATCAGATAAGACCGGAACTTGTCGAAGGCATACACAACCGCAAGCATCTCCTTTTCTATCGTGGTGTAGTTGCATTGTGCCGGATTCATGCTCTCGCTGGTGTATTGAATCACATGGAAGAGCCTTCCTTTCAGTTGGCCCAGAACTGTCCCAACAGCGTAATCGCTGGCGTCGCACATCAATGTGAAGGGCTCTTCCCAATCTGGTGCGGTAAGGACTGGTGCAGTTACCAGCGCTTCTTTCAGCTTCTCAAATGCTTTCAGACATTCTTCATCAAAAACGAAGGACACATCCTTCTCCAGCAGGTTACACAAGGGCCGGGATACCTTTGAGAAGTCTTTGATGAACCTCCTATAGAATCCTGCATGACCTAGGAAGCTTCAGACGGCTTTGACATTTGTTGGTGGTGGCATCTTCTCTATAGCTGTCACTTTGGCTCGATCCACTTCCAATCCTTCGGCTGACACTCGATGTCCCAACACGATTCCTTCCCGAACCATGAAATGGCATTTCTCCCAATTGAGGCACAGGTTTGTCTCGGTGCATCTCTCAAGTACAGTAGCCAAATTCTACAAACAGACATCAAATGAGCTACCAAAAACCGAGAAGTCATCCATAAATACCTCCATGATGTCCTCGATCAGGTCGTGGAAGATTGCCGTCATGCATCTCTGGAAGGTGGCCGGTGCATTGCATAATCCAAAGGGCATCCGTCGGTTGGCGAACACTCCATATGGACAGGTGAATGCCGTCTTGTGTTGATCTTCAGGAGCCACAGCTATCTGATTGTACCCTGAGTAACCATCAAGAAAGCAATAAAAAGGATAACCAGATAATCTATCTAGCATTTGATCAATGAATGGAAGAGGAAAATGATCCTTACATGTGGCGGTGTTCAAGGCTCGGTAGTCAATGCAGACTCGCCATCCCGTGATCGGTCTTTTCGCTACTTCTTCTCCATCGTCATTCTTCACTATTTGCATCCCTCCTTTCTTGGCTACTACTTGTGTAGGGCTCACCCACTTGCTGTCGGAAATTGGGTAGATCATGCCATGGTCAAGGAGTTTGAGAACCTCCTTCTTTACAGCTTCTTGCATGATGGGATTCAAACGTCGTTGTGCTTGTCTCTTTGGTTTGGCATCCTCTTCAAGGATGATCTTGTGCATGCATAGCGAAGGGCTGATCCCTTTGATATCTCCCAAAGTCCATC
>JAPKLW010000426.1:221860-254026 GCA_026898455.1 Plectranthus barbatus
CTGACGTCGTGCAGGAACTTCTTCTTTGCATACGGAGAGGAGTCCGGAGGAAGTATGCCGCCGACTAGATAATTGGCGAAGTCTGCGTACCACGGGGTTTTGGATTCATACATCTCTTTCATGTCCCTCAAGGCATAGACCTGTTCGTCGGGGAATGTCTCTCGGATTGTCGATTGCTGATTGTCCCCTTCGACTGGTGGTTCGAGCCTTGACAAGTGATCGGTGATGACGTTCTCGCTTCCTTTTCTATCCTTGATCTCCAAGTCGAACTCTTGCAACAGCAGTATCCATCGGATCAGTCTGGGCTTGGCATCTTGTTTTGCGAACAAGTACCTGATTGCTGCATGATCGGTGTAGACAACGGTCTTTGAGCCTATCAGATAAGACCGGAACTTGTCGAAGGCATACACAACCGCAAGCATCTCCTTTTCTATCGTGGTGTAGTTGCATTGTGCCGGATTCATGCTCTCGCTGGTGTATTGAATCACATGGAAGAGCCTTCCTTTCAGTTGGCCCAGAACTGTCCCAACAGCGTAATCGCTGGCGTCGCACATCAATGTGAAGGGCTCTTCCCAATCTGGTGCGGTAAGGACTGGTGCAGTTACCAGCGCTTCTTTCAGCTTCTCAAATGCTTTCAGACATTCTTCATCAAAAACGAAGGACACATCCTTCTCCAGCAGGTTACACAAGGGCCGGGATACCTTTGAGAAGTCTTTGATGAACCTCCTATAGAATCCTGCATGACCTAGGAAGCTTCAGACGGCTTTGACATTTGTTGGTGGTGGCATCTTCTCTATAGCTGTCACTTTGGCTCGATCCACTTCCAATCCTTCGGCTGACACTCGATGTCCCAACATGATTCCTTCCCGAACCATGAAATGGCATTTCTCCCAATTGAGGCACAGGTTTGTCTCGGTGCATCTCTCAAGTACAGTAGCCAAATTCTGCAAACAGACATCAAATGAGCTACCAAAAACCGAGAAGTCATCCATAAATACCTCCATGATGTCCTCGATCAGGTCGTGGAAGATTGCCGTCATGCATCTCTGGAAGGTGGCCGGTGCATTGCATAATCCAAAGGGCATCCGTCGGTTGGCGAACACTCCATATGGACAGGTGAATGCCGTCTTGTGTTGATCTTCAGGAGCCACAGCTATCTGATTGTACCCTGAGTAACCATCAAGAAAGCAATAAAAAGGATAACCAGATAATCTATCTAGCATTTGATCAATGAATGGAAGAGGAAAATGATCCTTACATGTGGCGGTGTTCAAGGCTCGGTAGTCAATGCAGACTCGCCATCCCGTGATCGGTCTTTTCGCTACTTCTTCTCCATCGTCATTCTTCACTATTTGCATCCCTCCTTTCTTGGCTACTACTTGTGTAGGGCTCACCCACTTGCTGTCGGAAATTGGGTAGATCATGCCATGGTCAAGGAGTTTGAGAACCTCCTTCTTTACAGCTTCTTGCATGATGGGATTCAAACGTCGTTGTGCTTGTCTCTTTGGTTTGGCATCCTCTTCAAGGATGATCTTGTGCATGCATAGCGAAGGGCTGATCCCTTTGATATCTCCCAAAGTCCATCCGATGGCGGTCTTGTATGTCCGCAGAACTCGCAGCAATTTGTCCAACTCCCCCTGTGAAAGATAAGCAGAAACAATAACAGGGTAAGTGTTATCAGGCCCCAGGAATGCGTACCTGAGATGTGGCGGGAGTGTCTTGAGTTCCAGAATTGGTGGTTCAGAGCTGGAAATCGGCTTTTCCAGTTTGCCATTGATCGACGGAGCATCTTCATCGATCGACGAAGATGTTGTTGCAGCATCGATCTACGAGGCAGTGGACTCGATCGACGAGGACTGGCTATAGTGGCTGGGCAGCGGTTCTCTTTTAAGCTCTTTCTCTCGAGTCACCTCCTCGAACACATCCAGCTCCATGACCAGATCCATGATCCCCTCGGTTGCTTCGTCCAGATTTGTGGACGAGGAAAGGGATTGTTGCAAGCAGTTTTTCAGTAAATCCGGCTCACTTTTGAAACAGGTGAAAGGGGAAGACATTACCGGGCTGAAGCAGTTGATCATGTGGCATTCTTCTGCATAGCTTCCATCGTTGTGCTTCTGCATTGCCTTGTAAATCGAGAACTTGACAGACTCATTGTTCACTCAAAACGTCAGCTTGCCGTCGCGGATGTCGATTAATGCCCCTCTGATTTTCAGGAATGGTCTTCCTAGGATCAGAGGAATGTTCCGATCCTCCTCCATGTCGAGCACCACAAAGTCAGCGGGAATTATGAAGTCCTTTACCTTTACCAACACATCTTCAACGATGCCCTTCGGATAGGTGACTGATCGATCGGCCATCTGAAGAGAGATTGTTGTGGGCTTGATGCTTCCGATCTTTAACCGTCTGAAAATTGATAGCGACATCAAGTTTATCGAAGCCCCTGAATCACAGAGAACCTTCCCGAAGGTCTGACCTCCGATGACACAAGAGATTGTGAAGGAACCCCGGTCTTCCCTTTTGATCGGCATCTTCTTTTGGATGATGGCGCTGCACTCTTCGAACAAGTTGACTGTCTCGTGCTCCAAGAACGGTCTTTTCTGAGAAACCATGTCTTTCAAAAACTTGATGTACCCGGGCATTTCTTGAAGAGCTTCTACCAATGGAATGTTGATATGCACCTTCTTCATTGTCTCCAGAAATCGTGCATACCTTTCGTTCATCTTGGTCTTGGCAAGCCGCTGCGGAAAGGGCAGAGGTGGCTTGTACATTGGCAGAGCAGGGGCGGTCGTCAATCGACGAGCATTAGCCTCGGTCAACGGATGCTTTGGTGCTTTGTCGATCGATGGAGGTGTTTCGTCGATCGACGGAGCTTCTCCTTTGACGACTTCTCCTTCTTCCTCGGCTTCCCCTTCATCTCGGGTGTCTGTCCCTGCTTGCTTGGGCCCTTCGTAGGTTTTGCCCCCTCTCAGAGTTATAGCGTTCACCTGGTTCCTCTAATTCTGATTCTTGGGGTTGACCTGAGTGTTGCTCGGAAGTTGTCCCGGCTTGTGTTTAGTTCCAAGGGCATCGGCGATCTGGCTGACTTGATTTTCGATGATCTGTACGTGCTTTTGCACCTGGTCCACTTTTGTGTTCACCTCCGAAATTTCCTGCTTCAGCTTGGCTACAGTGTCGGTGGAGCCTTCCATGAATTTAGCCAAAATCTCCTCGAGATTTGGCTTCTTCTTCTCCACTATTACTCCGTCTTGTACGGCGAATCCTGGTGGTGGTTGCTCTGCAGCTTGAGGGTTTGCATAGGAGAACCCAGGGTGATTCCTTGCGTGATTGAAGGTGTAGGGCTGGTTATTCTGCTGATTGTGTTGCTGATATCCTCCTCGGTAGTTGTTTTGATAACTGCCCCTTTGAATGAAGTTCACCTCAGCATTGTCTTCCTCGGTTGGACCCTGCACTGCTTCAACTGCAGCAATTGTTTTCTCCTGCTTCAGATTGGCAAACTTTTCCCTGAGCTTTTTCAGCTCGGCTGCCAAATCGGGTTGTTCGGCAACTTTTTCCACCGCTTTTTCCACTACTTTCTCAACAGCTTTCACAGGCCGAGTTCGGCTTGAGGACCACCGTTGAGTGTTGTTGGCCATCTTTTGGAAGAACTCCATGGCCTTTTTCCCACTTTTCGTCATGATTGTGTCTCCTAGAGTGGTGTCCACCAGTTTGGCTGTCTTATCATTGAGCCCTTCATAAAACGCCTCAGCTTGTTCTCCTGGCGGAAAACCATGTTTGGGACAGGCTCTCAGCAGCTCTTTGAATCTATCCCATGCCTCACTGAAGCTCTCGTCAGGTCTTTGAGCGAACCTGATGATTTCTTTCCGTTTTTTCCTGATAACATTCGGATGGAAAAAGTTCCCTAGAAACTCGTTCCTCAATTCGGTCCACGTGCCTATGCTTCCTTTGTCCAGTGCAGTGAACCACGATTGTGCCTTATCCCTCAGAGAGAATGCGAACAGACGCATTCGGATGGCGCTCTTGCTGACTCCTCCAATTTTTACAGTGTTGCAGAGCATAATGAACTTGTCCAAATGCGCATAGGGGTCCTCAGTAGGTCTTCCTCCGAATTGATTTTGTTGCACCATCTGCACCAATCTGGTTTTCAGTTCAAAATTGTTGGCATTGATGCCAATCTTGAAGTCAGTCTCCTTGAACCGAGGTTTATACCGATTCTGCATGGCTTCCTCTTCTTCCTCATCGTCCGACTCCTCTGGAGGATCTTGATTGTCTTCCTCTTCATCGTCGGGCTTGTCCTCGAACAATAGGTTATGGCGAAGATCCCTTCCATTCGGACTGTTCCTTTCGAGTTCTCTTTCCAGATTGTACTGTTGGATTTGCGCCCTCATAGCTTGAACCTCTTGGAGAAGCACAGCCTGCTCCTCTGCAGTTAGCACTGGTGGTTGCGGTTGAATAACCGGCTGTGCCACGTTATCTCCCATTGTTTGATTACTTGAGCCTTCCTGAGCACGCTTATTCTTTCGAATCTTTCTGCAAGTGGCTTCAATATCCGGGTAATAATAAAGCGGGTCCTTTCCTCGAGCTCTTGTACTCATGCACTACCTGTACAGCAAAGGAGGTAGTGAGGTAAAACAGAAAATAAACGAAAAGAACTGAATTAAGAAAACTGAGCCTCTGAAACGACAAAGGCGTCGATCGACGAGAAACGGCATCGATTGATGAAAGAAAACAACTTCGTCGATCGATGCCAAAAAGCGTCGATCGACGAGAAAAACGAAAATGCTAGAAAAATTCAGAAAGTACGAAAATTACAGCCTAAAGCAATATTTCAATCACAAACTTAATAGTAAGATTAATTCTATTCTTTCCCCGGCAACGGCGCCAAAATTTGATAGCGTATATTTTTAACCCACGACTTAGCAAAGCTAATAATATAGCGGCAAATAAAATTATCGATCCCTCAGGGAAAGAAGTAACGAATAACCTTTAAGTACTAAGCCAGGCGTTCTTGAAAATACTGATTAGGAAAATCAAATAAAAAGTTTTGTTGTTGTTTTGAAAATCGCAATAGTTGCTAATGGAATTTAAACAGGAAATTAAAAAGCTTTTGAAGTCAAATAAGAGAAGCACAGATTCCAGGGATATCTACCTATCAAGTATGACATGTATGAATGAATTGATTAATTCCCAATTTTAATTCCTCTTCGTAGTGAAACATCAGAAAATTATTACGAACTTCTTTGTTGGACAATTCGTAAAGTAGATTAATTAATTACCTATCTCCGCTCGGTCTCAAGATAAATTAACTAACTCCAAAGATCTACAAATTTATTCCTATAATTAATCTCCTTCAGTTACGACAAGAAATCAGATTATATTGTGAAAATCTCTTTCGATTGAAAACTATCACAGTTACGTCTCAAGTAATCAACTAGATAATCCTAAGATGTGATCAGCAAATCAGAATTATTAATAAGCACAGATTTCACAAACTACGAAGGGAAAGGGAAAATAATTCAATTAATCATAACAAGCATACATTGATAGTTCGAAACCCTAGAATCTGAGAAAGGATTAAGTTACACATATTCACGGTAATATTCATCATAGAAAAATACAACCTGAACTGCATAAGAACTGGAATCCGGAAATCTTCCCGTAAAAACTAGTCTTCAAACATAAAACTCTAAAAACTCTTCAATAATAAATTCTTGTAATTGCTCTAACTCTTTTCTCTCTCTAACTCTGGTCTCTCTCTTTTTAAAAAAGGAATTTACATGAATATTTATAGAGGTGAATGATGTATCTAGCAGTATCTAGGGTTAGATATGCGTTAATCTCCAAATCAGATCCAGACTAGGATTCCCGCATGCGCGTCGATCAAGGCTGTATGGCGTCGATCGCTGGACTTAGAACATCCTCGTCGATCGACGAGGATTGGCAGCAATCAATGAAGCCCTTGCTTCCGTCGATCTCCTTTTTCTCTTCGTCGAGCGCTTGGCTTTTCTTTGCCTCGTCGATCGACGAGCCTCTCCGTCGATCGACGAGGTGCTGAAACTGGAATTCTAATCCTTCTCTGTTTTTCAGCTAAAAACCTGCATGATTCATCAAACACGACATTCCAAGTACAAAATCCAATTCATGCACGAAAATGATACAAAAACGATCTAAACACTACACAAACAGTCAAAGAACAATAAGATAAGTTGGTGAAAATCCTAACTTATCAAGCATACGCCAGAAATAGTCTGATTGCCTCAAGTCTTGCTACTGGAGCAAACGTCTCTTCATAGTCTATGCCTTCGCATTGTCTATATCCTTTGGCTACAAGACGTGCCTTGTTTTTGATTACTAGGCATGTCTCGTCCTTCTTGTTTTTGAACACCCATTTCGTGCCAATAACACTTTGATGTTTTGGCCTGTCCACTAGCTCCCACACATTGTTTCGTGTGAATTCAGCAAGCTCCTCTTACAAAGCTTTCACCCAATCTGGGTCTAGTAAGGCTTCTTCAACTTTCTTGGGCTCTTCATGAGAAATGTAGCATGCTAGCATAGCATTCCCTTGTCTTGTCAAAATAGGATCATTGACATTTCCTAGAACATCTTCAAGAGGATGGGCGCGCAACCATGTTGGTCTGACTGGTCTGGCAACATTTCCTTCCCCTGCGCGATCATCGTCTGACACAATGTTCTCCACAACACCCTCCTGGTGCTTAGCATCTGGATTGTTAGCAGCGCGTTCTTCAGCAACTGGAACTTCTGCTATACGATTATGAGGAACTGGAGCCTCTTCAGCAGGTCTTTCAGCAGCTGGAATCTCAGCAGCACCTCTGCCAAGACCTTCATTTGCAGCTATGCCTTCCCCAATTGGAGTAGACTTGGATGTCTCCTCCTCTTCGTCATCAAGCAATTCCAAGATATATGGTCCATCAATGAGATGATTAGGTGTGACCTCAGCATGATCATTAGCATCACTGGCCTGGTCAGCAGTTTGGACTCCTGCTGAGTGCGTCAGGTTTGGATTGCAGTCATTCATAGACTTAGTCGGATCAATACGCATATTTTCGAAAGAATTTAAAAACGTTTGATCATTGACATCATTAGTCTCATGATTGCTATCCTCTTTCTCTTTAGCAGTTCTGCGCACTAAAGTAGACTCATCAAAAATAACATTGCATGTTATTACCACAATACCGGTAGTCTTATTCAATACTCTATAACCTTTGTGAGTGGGGTGACCATATCCAAGAAGTACACCCTCATCTGACTTAGGTGAGAAAGTATTAAGTTTTGACTTTTCGTTATTATGAATATAACATGTAGAACCGAATGCACAAAGATGAGTTATAGAAGGCTCACGACTGTTGTACACTTCATAGGGAGTCTTGTTAAATCGGCTAGTAATAGCACTCATGTTCTGTGTATAGCAGGCCATCATCACTGCTTCACCCCAGTACTTAGCAGGTAGTTTGGAGTCTGCTAGCATTGAGCGAACGGCCTCTTTCAACCTCCGATTCCTTCTTTCAGCTAGTCCATTCTGCTGGGGAGTCCTAGCAGTAGATCTTTCGTGTGCAATACGAGCTTCAGTATAGAAATCCATAAGTTTTCCATTGCAGAATTCTGTTCCATTATCTGAGCGAATCCTCTTCACAGTAACTTCCTTACTGTTTTGCTCCTTGAGGATTAACTCCGGTAGGATGAGCTTTACCTCATTTTTGGTCTTTAAAAGACGTACCCACGTATACCTGGAAAAGTCATCAACCACCACAAGTGTATATTGTCGTTTACTTACAGTGGGTGGGTTGACAGGGCCAAAAAGATCCATATGAAGTAGCTCTAGGATCCTTTGAGACGTCCCCTTCTCAGGATTGGTCTTGAATGAAGATCTGGTCTGCTTTCCTTGTTGACAAGCTTTGCACAGTCCTTCTTTGCGAAGGGTTTCAGTGGGCAAACCTACAACAAGCTTATTCTTGGCAAGGTAATTAATAGTTTTAAAGTTTAAGTGATTAAACCTCTTCTGCCACAGCCATGTTGTCTCTTCTTTATTCAAGGCTAGGAAGCAAGAATGTTGTTGGCCGCTCTACCAATCAACAATATATAGGCCACCCTTGCGGATGCTTTTGAGCTTCACTTCACCTGTAATGGCGTCAGAAATAGAGCAGCCAGTATTGACAAAGGATACAATGTACCCGTTCTCGCATAGTTGGCTTATGCTGAGTAGATTGTGTTTCAGGTTGGAGACGAGTGCCACGTTGATGATTCTCAATCCATTGCGTTCAATGCACCCTCTCCCAACAACTTCCCCTTCATTGTTGTCTCCGAACTTGACTTTGGGACCATTATATAGTCTTCGTATATCTGAGAACAAGTCTTCGTTCCCTGTCATGTGTGCGGAGCAACCGCTGTCCAGGACCCACTCGTTTGATATGCTCATTGTCATAGCCCTTGGATCCTGTCCCTGCAAGTCAATCATGTTGATTTAGGTACCCGTTTAGCATCGGGTCCTGCAGGATTAGCGTGGATCAAAGTTCCTTTCGGAACCCACATCTTAGTGATCCTCAAGACTTTCTTCTTGATTTCACTTTTTACCATTTCCTCAACCTTTGGCTTAACATGTTTGACATGTTTATATCTAGGTGCAGTGGTGTGCTTAGCCTTCCTTGCCCTTTGAAATATGAATGGGTTGGGCTCAGGCCTTACATAGGTGTTCCTCCTATGTAGCGTGTTCTGCTGATATATTAGCATTACATTATTGTAATGATCTCGCCTTCTCTGGTGAAAAGAAGGATTTGCTGTCCTAGCGTTGGGAACAGAACGCTCAGCATACTTTGGTCTTGCTGAATATGGTTTAGTATACGCTCTCGGATTTTGCTGAGGTCCAGCAGATACATTCTTAGTATTCGTTCTATTGTTCCTCTGCTGAGGCTTAGCAGATTCATGCACAACATTCAACTTTAGGTTCCTCTGCTGAGGTCCATTAGTTGTATGTTTAGCAGACTCTGACTTAGGCCTCTGCTGAGGTCTAGCAGACGAATATTTAGTAGTCTCTGCGGAAGACCTCTGCTGAGATCCTACTGACGCATTCTGTGGTTGTCCATTCTTTTTCTTAGCAATTGGCTTAGCATTGGATGATTCAGCAATGACAATTCCTTTTCCCTTTTCAGCAGGAATGGTTCCAGCAGATACAAACAAGATTGGATTTTGCTTAGAGGAACTAGTATGAGATTTTGAAATCATTTTCGAGGATTCACATCCAAGCCCAGACTTATCGTTATGATGTCTTTGTTGTCTTACAAGGGCATTGAGAGCTGCCTTGCTGGATGTGTACATACAAATGCAGTCCTCTCTAGGTGTACTCTTCAAAGCAAGATTTTCTTTTTCTAAATTTTAAAATTTTTCCGATAGTTGAAAGAAATCTGCTTTTAATTTTAAGAGTTCCTCACTTTCTAACCTTAGTCTTTCGACTTCCTCGGTTAACCTTTGAACGTTTGATTGAAGTGAGGTATTTTCACCAATAATAGCATTTTTTATCTCCTACATTTTAGAGAATTCAATTGACAACTTTGTTAGGTAATCTTCCTCATAATCCAAAAAGAATTCTTCCGATTCATCCATGACTGGGATGCTAGAAGTGTTGGTAATTAGTACCTCATTTTCTTCAGCGGCTAGGGCTGATTCACTACTCTGCTCAGCATCGGTCTCAGCATCAGCAAACCGATCTTCAACAATATTTGCCATTAGTACGAACAGAGCTTCCTCGTTATCTTCTTCTTCTGAGGAATAGTAGTACTCCTCGTCATTCTCCGGAATGTCAGAAGCCTTCGTCCTTGTCAGCAACGCCCTGGTAACTGCTTTGACAGCACGTCTTTCAAACCTTTGCTTCAGGCGTTCTCTCTATTCTCTGCTGACCTTCGGACATTCATGCTTTAAATGGTCTGGTGAACCACATTCAAAACATGTTCTCGGCTTTCGCTCTGCTGAGCGGGTAGATGATGATTGTTGAATTCCTTTTGCCTCTTTCTCAGCTTTGGCTTCTACCATCAACTTCTGAAGCTTTTTCATCTGCTCTTCCAGCTCGCTGATCTTTAGATCAACAGGTTGAGAGTCTGAGGTTGAAACAACCTCCTTTGCTGGTGATGCTGGAGCAGGTCTTTCTTGCTTATAGAAGGGTTTCTTCATCTTAAACTTACTAAAGTCCTTCTTAGCAAAGTACGCTAAGTCCTCAAAGTTGGCAGCGTGGGTTGATGAAGCTTGTGCAACAGCTGCTTCATTCCTTTTTTACTGCTGAATAATAAACTCGTGAGATTTGAGTTGAGCGAATACCTCCGATGTAGATATGTTGTTGAGGTCCTTTTCACTCAAGCTTGTCATCTTCGCGAACCAGTCGTCCCTTGGATATAATTTGAAGATAATCTTGTTGTTCATCTCCCCGTTTCCATATTCTTTCCCAAGGTTGCGAAGTTCCCCTATGATAGTGTTGAATCGCTCTTCCATATCTTGTATGGATTCACCTGCAATCATAGAGAATTATTCGTATTTATCAACAGCTACCTGTAGCTTGTTGCGCTTCATTTGATCAGTCTCTCGGGATGATTCGCAGACATATTCCCACATCTCTTTAGCAGTGTCAAAGTCAAGAGATTTGTCAGCCATCAATTTTGGTAGAGAATCATAGATCAGCTTCTTTGCCACGTGTTCTAGCTGAGCTCTCTTTTTATCCTCTGTTGTATATTCTTCATAGGGCTTTCGAACCATTTGAGGTCTTGGTTGTTCTCCTTCAGCAACAGGTCCAAAGAAAATGTTAGCTTTCATAATTTTAATAGGACCTCTTTCAAGTACATCAGCCATTTCATGATGAATGCTCTGAAGCTGTATTTGAGCAAGCTTCTTCCATGATTTAAAGTTCTCCTTTGAGTACTTCCCCAGTGAGTGGTTCAACATCTTGTTCACCTCTTAAGTAGTTCTTGAGCTTGATAGATAAAACACAGAAAAACAGGTAATAGTGCAAGGAAAAGATAGATCTGGTCTTAAGCGACTCAGAAGCAGTCGGTTTTTCAACCTCCTGCTCTGATACCACTTGTTGGTCCTGATATATCAGAGTCGTCGTGCTTAAACAAGAACACGAAATGCAGCGGAATGATTAATCGTCACTTACACTTATGTTTTTCTTGAAGATTATTTAAACTCATGTATAGGTTAGAGATGCTTCACAGTTATACACTAGCAATATGATTGCTAGGTTTAAAGTCTCGTGTGTAATAAAGCAGTAAACAAACACGATGTTTATAGTGGTTCGATCCAAATAGATCTACGTCCACTCCTTAGCCGAAATGCTAAGAATCCACTAAGTAAGTATACAGAGTACAAGTATTCGCCTTGGACGTTAAGTAGGCAGTGAACTTTCGGCCTGGCTACTTGACAGCTATCCTCCGATACTCTGAACTTCTCAGGTGTAGGTCTGGCAGAGTCAAGGGCACACCTTCGTGAAACTTGCCTTTCCTACTTTGGAAGTTTTATAGTTACTTCCTAACTTTTCTTTGGATGTGGCTAAACGCCCGTCTTAGTCTAGACCTTTTCAGGTGTTCGACTGTTGGATTCTTTCAGTAAAGAAAGGTATCCCAATGATTGAAGAATCTTGACTGCAATCAAGAATCTCTTCAATGGAGTGTCAGTAATTCAATGGGGACACTCTGGTAGTTGAAAGGCTTTGAATATGTTTCGAATATTTGCTTTTCAACTGACTGCTCTTGTGCTTTTCGCTTTTGTCTTAGGAATCTCTTGAAAGTGAGTTAGAGTATTGAATGAGCAGCACTTCTCACTTTTCCGGACTTGTCTTTTTATAATTGAAGATTCAACTTTGAATCTTTGTATCCGTTAGACACAACGGTCTCTTTGTCCGAGAGTGGCTCGTTTAACAGGTTGCTTTCTGGCTTCGTACAGTACTTTTTGACCTGCTTCTGAAAAGTCTTGTTTTTGCGTGTACGGTTGTCAGAACGTTGGTGTAGTGATCGTTGTTAGCTGTCTTTCTTTGCTAAGCTCCTTTGGAACGATCTGCTAAGCTTTCATTTGCAATCTGCTAGATAGTTATCGGACTGCTGAGTTCTCAGCAGTTGTTCTTTTTATTCCTGATTCCTTCGACTTCGGATTTTTAATCCTTTAGCAATCTACTATGTGCTAGCGAATGCTGACTCCTCAGCATTCTGCTATCTCTTTGTCTTCTAGCGGTTAGTCTTCTCTAGCAATATACTTCGGTGTCAGCAGAGAGAATTCCTAGCAAACTAGTCTATTACAACTCAATGCTTGACCTATATGGGGACATTACAAGATATGCTAGACTATACTAGAATTCAGCATTTGCTCGACCAATCTAGTAAGGTTTGATGCAACAAAACCTTTTACAATGTGATCCTAAAGGAGATTCAGGAATAATTTCCCAACACTTAGTTTTCGATTTCACCGTCTTGTTTCCTCTTTCCCAAGCCATTGTTGCTGCCTCATCTTCCAAATCATCATCCTCGTCATCTTCATCTTTAGCAACTGCAACCCGGTTGCATTCAGCTTGTCTCTTCTTCTTGTCGATCACAAATGAGATCTTCTCATCATTACCCCTCAATGTGATCTCTCCTTGTCGACAATCAATCAGTGTTCCACTAGTATCGAGAAAATCATACCCTAAGATCATGGGCATGTTCTCATCTTCTTTCATTTCATAAACCGCGAAATCAGCCAGAAAGACTAGATGGCCAACCCAAACAAGAACATCTTCCACAATACCCTTGGGTCATGACAAGGTCCGATCTACCATCTGCAGGGTGATTGTGGTTGACCTCATCTCTCCTATCTCTAACTTCTTGAAAATATTAAATTAAGGCATCAAGTTGATACGTGCTCCCGTATTGCACTATACATGTTGGAATTCCTTACCACCAATCTCATTAAGGATCCAAAAACACCTTAGATCAGACCTCTTGATCAGAATCTACTTCTGAAGTAGTAGACTGCATTCCTCGTAGATCTGAAAAGTTTCATTTCCCATCCCTAGCTTCTTCTCGTTCATCAGCCTTTTGAGATACTTCATGTACCCAAGAATTTCTCAGAGAGCTTCAACCAATGGGATGTTAATATTCACTTTCTTTAAATTTTCCACGAACCAGATAAATTTTAAGTCCACCTTATTCTTGGCAAACCATTGAGAGAATGGCATGTGAGGTGTAAGATCAGCTTTTTCTTTCTTTTTTCGCCCAGGATGGGTCTCTGTGTCGATTGATTGAGGGCTACATTAGTCACTGTATATTGATTTCCACATTCATCGACATAAGTTGCATCGATCGATGTAGATGTTTCAACCAAAGCTCTTTCTATCGACCTTCCTCCTGTATCGGTCGATGTTCCCCCCTGTCGACCCTCTGTATCGACCAATGAAAAATCTATGTCAGTCGAAACATATACGTTTCCAACAAGTTCTTGCACTTGTTCTCTTCCAAACTCATTCTCGGGCATCCTTGGCCCCTCATACCTTGTTCCGAGTTGCAGAGAAATTGCATTGACTTATTTTTCCTGGCAGGATTCACCTCTGTTGCACTTGAAAGTTGCCCGAGCTTATGCTGATTGCTCATAGTGGTTGCAATCTGACTCAACTGCATGTCTAACATCTGAAGATGCTTCATCATTTGCTGCATGTGAGTCACCATGCCTTTCACCTAATTCTCCACCTTCCCCAAATGGTTGTAAGAATTTCTTATGAACTTTTCAAGAGTCTACTCGAGCACGGACTTCTTTTGCTCCACAAGTACTCCACCAATTCCCATGTTAAACCCTAGTGGAGTGTTTTCAGCTGTAGATGGGTTTGCATAAGATAACCCGAGATGGTTCCGAGCAATATTAGAATTATAACCTTGGTTACCTCCACGATAGTTGTTTTCACAACCTCCACCAACATAGTTCACCTCTGCAAGATTAGTATCACTAGAACTCCTTGAACAATTACCTCAGTAGATGTACTTTACCTCCACTTGAACAATAGCCATGCTTTGATCTTGCACGGTTGTAGGTTTAGTTCTGTTGGCCTCGAACTTCTCAATCTCCTCTCTCAACTTCTTGACTTTTGTTACCATATCAAACTCTAGAGTTGCTTCTACTGCTTTAATTAGCATTTGTCTCTCCATGGGCCACTGGTGGCTATTCATGGCCATCTGTGCAAGTAGCTTCATTCTTTCTTCCACGCTCTTGATCATCAGAGTTCCTCCAGCTTAAGCATCCACCAACTCCTTCATGTGATGGGTCAACCCCTCATAAAAGTGGCAGACTTGCATCTCTAAGTCTATTCCATGGCCCGAGCACACTCCTTATATCTCTTCTAGGCCTCGTACAAAGATTCATCGTATTTCTGGTTGAAGTGAGTAATGGATGCTTTTCTTTTGAGGAGGACACTGGGTAGTAATTTGTTAGAAATTCTGCTCGAAGCTCCTCCTAAGACCGAATTTGACTCTTATCCAAGCTGGCAAACCATGGTCACGCAACATCTGTGAGAGAGAAGGAAAATAGCCCCATCCTAATGGTGTCCTACGACACTCCATTCTGCCTCACCGTATCACACACCTCAATGAATTGGCTGAGATGTGCATGCGGGTCTTCTATGGCCTTTCCCGTGAAATAATTCTGCTGCACCATCTGGATCAGTCATGTCTTTAACTCAAAATTGTTGGTAATAATGCCAACTCTGAATCCCGACTCTTCTTGCTGAGAAGGAAGGTTTCAGCCGATTTGGATATTTATAATATTCAAAGCCCAATACTTAATTGAGACACAATTTCTCCTCTATAAATACATCTTGTAGCTCGAAATCTTGAAACTTTTATCAAATTTTTAACATTATCTTTACTTTATTAAATTAGCATTGGAGATTTTTGAAGACTTCAAGGTTCCTATTTATATTGTGAGTTGTTTTATGAATTTTAATAAAATGTTTTTTTAATTCTATCCATGATTTGTGCCTAGAAACCCTAGCAGATTCCAGGGCTTGAGAAATCATCTTGATGCAAGTTTAACTAATTCAACTCAATAGTATGGTTTAATTTCCTCATTTAATTTCATCAGATCTAGATTAATGAAGGATCGAGAGATGAAATTGAATCTAGGTTTGTAGTTATGAATTGAAGGACTGAAAGATGAGAATTGGTGATAGGAAGATGAAATTAAATGCAATTAATTTTATCTCAAAAAGAAGAATTAATTGTAGAATTAAATCTGATAATTATAGAGATTGATTAATGTTGTGTTCTTAAGACTGAGAGGAGATAGTAACACATTAGTAATATAGGGTTTAATTGTCAAACAAGAAATTGAATCCATTTGAATCTAATTTTTCCCCCATTTCTGAGTTGATGAATTATGCATGTTGATAGGTTGATTATCTACCCCGGAATCTATATCTTTATTTACTATTCAAAACCCTTTAAATTCTTGTCTTTGTTATCTTTAATTTTATAAAAACCAAAACCCTAATTTCAAGTACTCAAACAAGAAGGATTTGAAAAATATGGCTAGTACATAGGATAAATTTGTTATACATTCCTTGTGGGTTCGACATTCCTAGTTATAAATTTATTTGGTCACTGTATTGCAATTAATTTGATTAAAAAATCATTGATCAATGATGCACTTCTAGCAGAAAATGATGCACTGAAAATTCAACAAGTGAAGGAGTTCCTGGACAAGAAATTCAGTATCAAAGATCTTGATCCATTGAAATATTTTTGGGAATTGAAGTAGCTCATTCAAAGAGTGTGTCATATATTGATTCAATGCAAGTATGCTATGGATATCCTACGGGATGCCAGTACGGAAGGATGTAAACCGAGTGGCATGCCAATGGAACAAAAGCTTAGACTAGACCAAGGAGATGACAACCCCACAGTTGATGTTAAGTCTCGAAGTCTCATCGGACGATTTCTTTATCTTGTTGTTACAAGATCAGACGTCTAATACGTAGTAAGCGTGTTAAGTCAGTTTCTATCTTCCCTGAAATAGATCCATTTAGATGTAGCCATGAGGGTTTTGCGATATGTAAAAGGGACAGTCGGACAAGGTATCTTTTTACCAGTAGATGGAGAGTTGTTGTTGGAAGCATATTGCGACTCAGACTGGGGAAGTTGTGCTACAACAAGGAGGTTGCGTGGGGGCTATGTCATCAAGCTTGGAGGGGCTCCAGTTTTGTAGCGCAACAATTGACAGTGTGTGGTCTCATGCTCATCTACTGAGGCCGAGTATCGTGCGATGGCAAGTGCAGTAAGAGAAATCATCTGGCCCGGTGGTTGTTAAAAGATTTAGATGTTGAGCAATGCAAACCTACTCGATTGTATTGTGATAACCAGGCAGCTCGCCATATCGCAAGGAATCTCGTGTTTCATGAGAGGGCGAAACATGTTGAAATGTATTGCTATTTTGTGCGTGAAATAGTTGATTCGAAAGATGTTGAACCATCGGAATTTCCAATTCGGAGCAAGTAGCCGATATTTTCACGAAGCCTCTTGGGGTTGATCAACTTTGATATTTAGCATGCAAGTTGGGGGTTCAAAACCTTCACCTACCAACTTGAGGAGGAGTGTTGAGAAATAAAGATTTACTATGATACATTCATATCTACGTGATATATTTGAAGATTTGCATGGAGATATTCATGACATGGAAAAATATCTCAAGAAAATTCTTTCATTCCTAGAATTAGGGTTTCTTTAGTTGTATATATGTTCCTCCTTGTATATTGAATCGATGTATAAATATATTTTCAATGAATATAAGTTGCCTTCCTACAGAATTCTTCATGTGGGAGAAAAATTCGATTCTATATCTATATAATTTATAATAATTTGGTTATATACTTAAAAAAAATATAGTATGTATTAAATTTTTATTTAAAAAAGCATGTTTTGGCCATTTAAAACTCGATGTGAACAACTAAAGTAAGAGTTGGTCTTCTGAGAGACGATCTCACCATTTTTTTTATTATGAGATGGACTTTAATATATCATTTCAATAAGTTAAATACACCATTTTATTTTTAAAAATTACATTATTTGCAACAAAGAAATACATCATTTGCAATAAAGAAACACATCATTTCATTAAATTCGTCTCCCAATAAAAGTGGTGAGACATCGTTTACAATAAAGAAACACATCATTTCATTAAATTCGTCTCACAATAAAAATGATGAGACCGTCTCATCTAAGAATTTGCCTTAAAAGTAAAAGTACTTTATGAGTTTAAAAATAAGTATTTTTTCGGAAAAGTTAATTTTGAAATATCCTACAGTCAAACACCCTCCAAATTAGTTTTAACTTAATTTTCTTTGTAAAAATCAAATTATAAGATCTTATTTTGAAAACTCCCAATCTCCTTTTCCAAGAATTTGACCAAACACTTTGAACAGTTTTCAAAAGAATGATTCGTATTGATATGGTTTTGGATTGATGTCGGATTCGATGACATTAATTATATGACTTTTAATTGATATCTTATTGGATAGTATTGTATAAAGCGAGTATTCACTGAAAAAACAGAATAAAATTAAAATATAATATATTTGAGAGAGTAGAGATAGAACTAGAAAATTTTCACAAATAAAGTCAAATTATAACTCATATATTAAACTCACTGCAATATTTTTTTAATTATTTTTAGAATTTATATTTTGCCATTTGGGAATTAATTAATTAGTAATTAGACTTAAATACATCAAACTATGATTTATACAAATTTATTGATAAATATCTTTAATATCTGATACATAAGAATGATCTTATTCTTATCCCTATTTTCTTCCAGCGTGTCACATGTGAAGTCAACGATTCGAAATGTTATTTTTTATTTTTTTTTAAGACAAAGACTACTTTCATTGAATAAAGTCTTTAGATGCTAAAGAAATTAACTAAGAAGGAAAATTCAATGCCCAAATAGTAATATTATTACAAGAAGCACCAAAATAAACTATGTCCTAAGCTAATTTATCAGCTTGTTTAAACATATAATTGATACTAACTATTTAAATATGTAACTAAAGATAGGATAATAAATGATACGATGAAGTATCAAATATAATAAAATTTATTATAATTTTCTCAATTATATTAGAAATTATGTGTATTAATATAATATGTGAAATTATGCCAAATTATCAATTTGGTTTTAGAAATATGTCAAATTATCAATTGTTTCCAATTTGTGACATAATCAAAATTTTGGCGACGAAAATTTAACAAAACTACATTAGTTTGTGACATATTTACATACTAACATATAATTTGTAAATACAGAGTGTGTGTCATGCATATTGTAATGCATACCAATTTTTCGGCGTCAAATACTTGCTTGATAATAATTGTGAAACAAAATTGATAATTTGTTATATATTTTAATAATAAATATATATATATATAGTCATATATATATTTGAGAAAATAGGAATAATTTGTAATTATAATTGACACTTTATCATAAAAGGTAGGACATTTTCAGTAAAACTTTCAAAAGGTTGGGAAAGCTTAGGTTACAACAACAGAATTACTCCTTCACAACAGTAAAAATATTACAGACAGATAGAGTCCATCCAGACACATTTTCTTCATGTCTAAAATGGACAAAAAAACCTGATACTACAGCAGGAGTTGTTAAAGAAAGATAAAAGTCACTTTTAAGACCAAACACAAATAAAAATATTAAAAACTATCAAATCTGATGAAGAAGATAGATCGATGCACATATCATATATAATAACAAGCTTGATCATCTTCCTCTTATTCTCTTCTCCAAGCTGCAATGGTTAAAACTCGATGATCTATGTCCGAGCTCGGACGAGCGGCGACGACATCGGAGAGTGAGGCGACATCTTGTGCGGAGTCATCATCATCTCATCCAACCTCCGGAACGACAAGCTGATCTCCAGCTTGCTCCTCCTGCACTGCTTCCGCGACTGCGCGTTACCACCCTCCTGGTTCTTGCTCTGAATCACAAACTTACGGATCCTGTTGAGCGCGACGAGCATGGTGTCGTCGTCCATGTTGGCGAAGCAGACTCTGAACCACCCCGCCTCGTGGCAGTGAAACGAGGCTCCCGGCGACACGTTGATCTTGACGTCGGAGATGATGAGGCGCCACAGATCCAGCTCCGCCTCGAACGTCGCCTCCTTCAGCAGCCGCCTGAGGTCCATCCAGCAGTAGAGCCCGGCGCTGCTCTTCAAGCTGCCGATCCCCATCTGGGCCAGGCCCCGAGACAGCACGCCGTGCCTCGACGCCAGCCGCCTCGAGCTCTCCTCGAGGAACTTTTCCACGAACACGTCGTCCGACAGCATGGACGCCATGGTGTGCTGCGTCTGAGTCGACACGAGGCCGAAGCTCGACATCTTTCGGGCGCAGTTGACGACGGCGTCGTTGTAGGAGTAGATGATGCCGACGCGGAAGCCGGGGAAGCCCAGGTCCTTGGACAGGCTGTAGACGATGTGGATGAGGTGGAGGTTGCAGCCGGGGTTTTCTTGAACCATCTCGGCGACGCTGGTGAAGCCGGGCTGGTCGAAGACGGTGGCGGAGTAGATCTCGTCGCAGATGAGGTGGATTTGCTTGTCGTGGATGAAGCTGAATGCCTCTGCTAGAGCTTCTCTATCCAACACCGTGCCTAATGGATTTGATGGGTTGTTGAGAAGCAGCCCCTTCACCTTAATCTTTGATTCTTCAGCTTTTCTGTAAGCTGCTTCGAGACCTTCACGAGTGATCTTGAAACCGTTGGAGCTCTCACAGACTACAGGAAGGAGCTGGACACCTGTGCGCCACGTCAGATCGCGGTCGTTTCTGCATGCCAACGAAGCAATCAGTATGGTAGTTTGATGTAAGGACAAAAGAGGGGGGGCATTCCTTGTGATCGATCATCCAACTAGATGAACATGTTTGGTATGATGTGTTTTGTCGTATACGGGGGTTGAAATGAATTGAGTTGAGTTTTACAATTTCTAGCCCCCACCAATAATTTTGCTTGACCATATATGAGTTATTTGTAACAAATTAGAGAAGCCCAAAAAGGAAAAAGAGAGAGAGAGAGAGAAAAAAAAGAAAGCTTACGCTGGATAATATGGTGTTGGGACCAATAGTGCGTCGCCGGGATCGGCCAAGCAGAAGGCCAGTGTTTCCTGAGCCCCGGTTGCGCCGCCGCTCATCACAATACGGTCCGGGTCGAACCGGACTCTGTTCCCTCTCACCCTCTCCATGAATCTTGCAACAGCCTGCAAATTCATGACCAAAGAAGTTCAGAATTCCAATATTGATCAAATAAATTCATGAAAATGTGATGTTTAATTAATTTGTTAGTATATATACATTTCTGAATTCAGGCAAGCCGTGATAATCTTGATAAATCGCGATATCCTTGAAGCTGTTCACCCCTTGCGCCGTGCAAATGGAGGCCTTCGGGTTCTGCTCAATCCACTCCACCACTAAATCCATGGAAAGCTGCACAAATTCAAAACTATAAGTCAACAAATTAATAGTAATATATATGAACTTAATTCATTACAAAATAGAAATAGTGTAACCTGGTTTTCTGCTAAGCCCATCTGAATAACTCCATTAGGATTGAGGGTGGGGTGGTAGGGATCGCTATCGTACGCCTTCCAGCCGTCGAAGAAAGCGGAGTTTTCGCCATGGCCATCGCTGGTAGCAATCTTGGATAATATCTGGTCTTGGTTCCTCAACATGAGCTCCATTGTTTCAGTCCAAAAAGATAACAAGAATTCTAGAAATGAAACAATATTGATCAAAAGAATGAAACAATGGAACAAGTTAGATTTGAATTGTCAGAAGATGTTTTTGTAGTACAAATATGTTTAAGGTATGGTGTATTTATAGTTAAAATGTTCGAATATAATAAAGTCATGTAATGAAGCTTCGTGTGAAGGATGCCCTAACCACATTTGTTGTTGAATATTGGAAATATTAAATGAAACTAATCACCACTGGAATCCAAAACTAAAAATATATACTTTTATTATTGGACACAATCATATATATATATATATATGAACAAAAAATATAGTTTAATTATCCATTTAGGATTAGAGAAATAAAATTTTAATTTAGGACCTGAAAGATCACAAAAATTCTCAATTCAAAACTCAAATTATCATAAAAACTCAATCTAGAACACCTTAATATATATATCAGGTCCTCGATTGAGAATTAATGTATGATTTTTTTAGTCCTGAATTGAGAATTTATCTTTTGAGTCTTGAACCATAATTAAACTATCTTTTGGACCCTGAATCGATAATTCTTCATGTTTTTATTATTTAATGATATGACAATAAAAAGATTGAACGAGATAAACTGTTTAAATTATATCCTTACAAATTAATAGATATAGTGACAATAAATTACAATTTACAGTTTTCGTATTAATAAATGAAAAAAAATATGTATAACGTTGTAAAATAAACCAGATCTTAGATTCCCATAAAATAACAAAATCAAATAATTGAAAGGGAAAAAAGATACAAGTTGATATTCAAATTCCTAATCCATAAAAAAGATATTTTTAGTTTTTGATTTAATCTAAATTAAAAATATATCAAAATAGTACTTTCATTTTCCCATAAACTTCACATTTCATTTCGACCATAAGTTGTGCTCAATACCAAATAAATCAAAGTAATAAACAAAGAAATTGAAAGGAAAAAGAATATTAAAACTTAATTTTGACTACTTTGCTTTCTTTAACACTAGAGGGAGAAATAATGTTGAATATTTTTGTAAAATATATATATAATTTTGTACATATCCATGTGAACCACTCCTAAATAATAGAATAAAGTAAAAATAAAATAAAAATAAATGAGTAAATAAATAAATAAAAATAAAAATAAAAATTGTAATTTATTTCCTTACCCTTCTTCTTTATCTTTATTAGAAGACATATGGAAGTGGGAATGGTGCTAAAAAGTCAAAGTAACTTTGTATTAAACAAAAATGATTTTATACTCTTTATCTATACAAAATCAATAATTCAAATTAAAACTTGTTCACAACTTTATACTTTTTTCTATATGTTATAATTATTTTTTTCATATTTCATGCTTTTTATCTCAATCTAAAGGTTCAAATATATTTTTATTTAGATTTAATTTTATTTTTAGCATCGAATTTCAAAAACTCTCTCTATATATATACACACAGAGACGGATCTACATTAAGGTTGGGGTGGCTCCAGCCCCCCCTAGTCGGAATTTTTTTCCGTTTTTATAGTATTGTGATCCGAAATTTTCTGGACTAGCTCCCCTCATAAACAAGAAAAGATGGATGAAAATAAGAAAAAAATATGATAAGAAGGAATTGAAGTCGAGTGGAGGCCAAAAAAAAAATTTCAGCCCCCCTCACAGAAATTTTCTGGATCCGTCACTATACACACACCAAATTGGTCCAATTTAATAACTCACCAAAATATAAATAAAAAGAATTTCTTTTAACCATCTTGACCTACATATTAATACTAATAATTCCCACATGCAAGAAAATGAATCACCTAATACCCAAATTAAAATTCCCTTTGAAAACAAAAGCAAAACTCTTGAATCTTGGCAGCCGGCTTTGAACTTGAGTCCCAAACAATCTTTGATCCACTCATTGCCTATACTATGAAGGCTAGAATGAAATGAATTCAACACTCATTTCTGTTTTCTTTTAACCAAAAAAAACAAAGAAAAGAAAAAGCGTTTATTCATTGATTCATTGTCAAAGGGCCAACTCATTATCATCAATTATCAACCTAATTGTTCATCACTTGGAGCTTTAATGCTCCAGAAATCTTGATTCCTAATCATTAAAGATGGTGATAATTCATGGATCACAAAAAGGGTTGGCTTATGATGCACCCAAACAAGAAATAAAATGTGAGCAATTTCTATGTTTAGGTTTGCGCAATTAATGATTTGTTTGGATTTCAACTTTCCTAATTTACGAAACAATATATATGCCGTCCCAATTTGATTTTGTGACTCTAAGATATGATTATTATGAACATTAATATGATTTTGGCATGCCCAGAATTTGTAGGTATAATGTGAACATTATTTGTGCTAGAATTTTTTTTTTTCAAATTACACCCATTTTATTCATCTTTTTTGTCAACATTAGAAAGATTTACACGCTTCGAATGGATTTTCTTGAGTTTTTTATTTTTATAATTTAATTTTGTTGGTGGTGAGAACTTTTTTTATATATGAATATAATTAATTTCCTGTAATTAGGTTTAGTCGTCCCACCAGAAAAACAACTCGACCCTTTGTGTCGTGTCACGCGTCACATAATTCCAATGGACAGATCTTTTTTTATGTATCATATTAAATATGAAGTTTATTATTTTTAAAATATTTAATACTAAATAATATTATAAATATAATAAAATTGAGGATGAACCATTTTTATGAATAAGAAAATTTGAAATTACGTAATTTATAAATCCACTTTGAGTTATTCAATTAGGATAATCGATTATTGCTAAAGAAACTCAATAAACTTCTAAGATTGTTAAATTGTGAGATTGATGTTACGCACTTTAATTGAAAATAATCAACTAATTAATATTTGTAAATTAAAAAAATATAAGGAATTAGAATTCTAGAAAATATGGAAGAAAAACTAATAAGTTGCATGACACATGAAACTAGTGTAGAAGATCTCAAGTTTATAGAGGTGATGGATGAAATATGATTCATCTCGTAAAGATTTGTAAAATTATCTCACACAAAATCTTCTATATGATTATCACTAAATATCGCAAATTAAATTTCTACTAATGTCTCAATTAAATCGTTTTCATGTGGTTTTAATCTATTATATAAATAATAGAATTTATGCAATGCACAAAGAGATTGTGTCGAAAAAAGTATTAATGATTCAATATAACTAGCAAATTCAGTGATTTATATGCTTTTAAGTTCTTATTTTGTATTCTTTTCAAAAAATTTCCAGACGATTTAAAAGGGTCATGATTTTAATTCATAGTCCAATATTAAATCAAACCGGCATTCGAGTTGTACATATCATAGCTGAATTCAAACAATATTAAAGTATACTGTCAGGTACCAAAATAGGGCTATTCAAAGTACGTACTGTAAGACAAAGCAAGCGCCGAGCAATAAATAAGAGTGTAATCAATTCGAGTTCAATCGAGTAGTGTCTTCTTTGAGTTTAGTTCGTCTATTTTTTAATTGAATTTCAAAATTTTTTTATCAAATACTTTGAAGTTCGTGATTTTAATGAAACTAAACTAAATTTTTAACTTTAGATTATATTTAAAATATTCATTTTTTTTATAGAAAAAATTATTTAATCGAAAAATAATATCACATTCATACTCAATATAACTACAAAAATTTATCTTACTCTTAAATAATGTAAATATTGATTTTCTAAAATTAATAATTCTAAATTTCACACTAATTTTAGCTCACAAGCTTGCTCACGAGTCGAGTAATTTAAAGTTCAAATTTGGTTCTTTTACAAAACAAGATTTTATCAAATCGAAACCCGAATATCTCATGAACAGTTCGTTTCATTACTAATTAACCCTAGTGATAAAATATAAAATATCATCAAATGTCCTATTTTTTTTTTTCAAAATTTTATTTCGTCCCACATTAAAATGAATTAGGTTGATTAATAACAAACACGTGAGTAAGCAACAACAAAATGTGCCGATTCATCATTTTTCTTCTCATTACTCGTATCAAATTCAAACTATTTTGGTCGGCTCATGAATGCCATCTTCATAAGTGTTCAAATAAGTCTAGAATGTTCAAATCAATGGCCCCATCAACATAAATTGTATCGACAACTCTACATCGTTAGTCTTCAGACTGTAACATTCTACATTGCACGCCTAGCTTGCTTTCAACTGCACCACTCTGGTCGCAGACTTAGAATTTTGAATCCTAGATCTATTGTTCAAATCAAAGATTCTCGTTACTCAATCAAGAGTTTTTATGTAAGATTTTAACGAAACTTAATTCTATCATGTATATATATATAGAAAAAGTATTTTTATCAGGAGTTCGTACTATCATTAATTTCTGTATTTCCCGCTTATTAAACTTGCATGCAACTAACAAGGCAGTGCTGTATCCTCTGCCTCCCATGAAAGATACAATAATTGTACTTAAAAATCTTACTATATTTTAATTAATGAGGTTGCTTCAAAGAAGGTGACATACTTTTTTTAGAACAGAATGCATTGTTTTAAATCACACAGTATTCATATATATATATATATATTTTATTAAAGTTTGAACTTATAATTTATTATACACAAATAAAGTGTTTAAACTATTTATGTCATGGGGACAAGAAGGTGACATATTAATAGTTGTTTGTTAAGCGTACGTTATTAATAACATTGAGGCTAAAGTCAAAATTGTTACTTACCTCATGGGTGTGCATGCTTTAATTACATCATGGTTGACAGTCACATGATTTGAACATTCTAACTTTTTTGTTTGGGTCCATAATGAAAACTGTAATATCCAAATTTGTTTACTTTAAGGGTAGTTTCGGTAGTTGATGTATTGTGTTGAAAATCTAAAGAAATTTAGTCCGACTCGTGTTTGTTTACTTAGATGTCAAAGTATTCCTTAATTCCCCCAAAATAAAATTGTCAAAGTATTTCCTTATACAGTAAAGATTTGGTAATTAGATTATATATCCTTATAATATTGCATAATTAATTAATCTGCACTTATTATTAATAAACAATAACATGTGAGATGAATCTAAAAGAAGCAAAGTAAAATAGGGAGTGAATCTTATACTAAAGAATTAATTTGTTCTGTTACATAAGAATAAGTAAGCACACTTCATCTATACTCAATGAATGCCTTAAAGTCATAGTGCATTTTTCTTTAGAAAATAGCGATAATAATTCACATTTACATCTCGAGAATTATAAATCTTACTATTATAATCTTTAACATTCGAATAATCCACTTTATCGCTAAATAATTCCAATTAAAATCCAATTTGATTTTGGATTTAATTCGGATGGCCATGATTAGTAAAAGTTCATTATGAATGAAGCTTCCTTGGTTTGGTCTCAGTTTTTTAGTCATTGAATATTATTAAATGCTCTATAGTTCTAAATCAAAATAATTATAAAAGCTTTACCTTTATAAAAGAACATATACTTTTCAAATAACTATACTATATTCTCCTAAAAAAACTCTGTTTTTTCCTCATATGCATGGCACAATTTGCTCTATTCATAAATATAAAATATGGTAAATGAGAGAACATTTGGGATGAAAGAAAAAAAAGTCAAAATCGAGTTTGCGACCATGCATTTTTTCTATCATGGCTTAGACAAAATAAAAAAAAGTTTGGTTGATTTGCATTATGATTTACGACACATATTTGTTAGCCTCATATCTCTTGAGAGAGAGGAATTGTGCCTCGTGGGCATTGAATGGTCCAAAATCATACAACCTTAAATTTAATCAAATTTTAATTCTAGTGAGATAAAACATTTTGACTCCCTCGGTCAACGTGGCTGGTCATTCTTTATTTTCCATTCCAATATTTAGAATATTCTCAATGCTCGAGAGATATCTCGTATTTTGATTTATGTTTTTTTTTTCTTTCTAAGAGGTGGAATATAATAATTACGATTAAAGCTATGATCGTTTGTGCTTATCTAATTTAGACTATAATTGAAGAATATTGTAAAATAGTTGAACATTAATACTTGCCAATTTTGTTTATATGTCGATGTTTTAAATCTTATTTAACGTGACTTTATCATTATATCATTTTATTTAAAATAACATGCACCACTATTTATGAATGTGCACATAGTTTTATACCTCGTATCAAGAATTTTCATCTTCTATTGAAAATGTTAGGTTTGAGTAGCTTAGAAAGTTATTTTTAGTAATGTTATTGCTTACGTAATTGTAAGTTTGCGCAAGAAAATAGAAAACCAAGGACAAAACAAGATTATCTAAATGAGTTAATGATTATATTACACTGGAGGTTTAATAAAAAATTATTATTTATTGAATTGTGAAACATTCGATCCGATCAATTTAAATTGAAACTTCTTTTGTTCAAAATCATTTATCTTAACTCTATTTCTTTGATTATTAGATTAATTTGTCATGGCTTTTTGTGGAACAAGATTTGATGAACACAAGAATTAAGAAAAAAAAAAAAGAAGAAGAAGAAGAAGAAGCATCTTCATTTTCATATATATTATCTTATGCAAAATTATTGGACTAAATAACCAAATATCTCATAAATATTAATTATATGTTGTCCACGAATCATGCTGTGTCTCTCTTGCACACGAGTGGGACTCCCAACATAAGGTTTGAAATGTATTTGTCGTGAGGTTCTGAGACATTCATGGTTGCTACCCATTTTAATTAATATAAATATTTGGAATCTATAGTACTAAACATTTTATGTTAAGATTAAAATATTTTGAAATCCATCATCACCTTTCTACTAAAAACAAAACAAATATTTGGCATCCCTACATTCTACATTTTTTTTAAGAAACTAATATAATTTCTTTGGGAGAAGAAGATTCATTCAAGTTTCGCTAGAATATAAAACTGATCAAACTCAAGTTACGTTAGGACAAAAGGCTATCTCCAATAATTAGATTTCATTTGATTTTTTTTTTTAGAAAATATAGAACGCATTAATTAAATTTTGTCCCAACTAGATATTCGCATTAAAGTTCGAACCCAAAATTTATTGAATAAAGTTAGGGCGCTTAAATTACTTACAACAACCGGAGTATGAGGCATGTTAAAGTTCTTTTATATAATCTCATTGTATTCATTATATTTTATCAAGCTTGACAACCATTTAAGAAACAATTTATTCATTAACGAAGCTCAATAATTTAGTTTGGTGAAGGATTCACATCTAAAACTTCCAAATAGTGATTCTAAATTTTTTTTCTTAAAAAAAAAAAACCTTCCAAATTGGTGGACTTACGAAGCTATATTTGTTTGTGTGAGGTTTTAGCTCAATCTAACATCTCTCTTTGGGCTTTAGCCCATAAGTTATTTGTGCCCAACGAATCCTATTCCCTCCTGTCAAACTATACAATTGAAGCATATTTTGCAGGGAAGGAATTTTTGTAAGCTGTGAAAATCTGAAAAAATATAGTTGAAACACCCTACAAGTATTTATAGAGAAGTGGCGTCTATCAATAGGATGTATACGATTTACCTTGAATATTTGTATTACATTGATCAAGTATATAAAAAAAATATATAGGAGAAAATAAAGGAAACTAGATTACAAAATATCCTAAAGATATGATTTAAAAGGGATAAAATATGCAAATATTTATCCCTTATCACCCCCAAGACGTCGGGAAAGGAACGAGGAGATGCTTGTATATGAAAAACTCAAACAACGGATGTGCGAGACTTTTGGTGAAGATGTCGGCCACTTGAAGATGTAATGCCACTAAGTCAATAGTAATTTAACCACCACGAATGAGCTCTCAAACAAAGTGAAATTCAATGTCAATATGTTTCGTGCCTTGTGAGCCACTGGATTTTGACTAAGAAAGAGGGCACTTTTGTTATCACAAAATAAACGAGGCTGCCAGAGAAGAGGGACATTTAGCTAACGAAGGAGAGACATGAGGCAAACTACTTCAGTCGCGGTATTTGCTAGCGCGTGATACTCAGACTCACAACTAGAACAAGCGATGGTAGGTTGCTTCTTTGCACTCCAAGACCCCGGCAAAAAATATGGAGTAACCATAAGTAGAGCGACGGGATTCCGAACAACGAGCCCAATCGGCATCAGAATATACGACCAAATCAAGGAAACTGCAAGAAAAGGTGAGACAATAATTGAGTGTACCTCTAACATAGCGAAGGATGAGCTTGACGGTCTGAAAGTGATCAACTATGGGTGCTTGCAAGGATTCACTTACATAATTAACTACGAACGATATAATCGGCCGAGTTATTGTGAGATATTGTAGCGCCCTACAAGCGAACAAAAGTAAGTAACATCGATAAAACTAGAAGCAATGCTAGAGAGAACATGACCAACATCAAATCGAGTCGAGACAAGCTTGGAATTGAGCAGATCAGCTCGAGTGAGAATATCTTAGCATATTTAAATAAGCCTTCAAACGTGTAGTCAACTCCAAGACCCAAGAAATAATGTAGACATCCAAGGTCTTTGATAGCAAACTTGTTGTTCAAACAAGTGATAAAAACGTGATATGATTGATGGAGAAGAACCAGTCAAGTTAATATCATCGACTTAAACAATCAAGATAGAGCCATGGGAATAAATGAGAAAATTACTCAAACGCTAAAACCACCCATTGGGAGCTTGCTTGAGGCTGTAGAGCGCTTTTTTAGGCAACACACATGGTGTGGAAACTAAGGATCAACATAGTCGGGGGTTGCTCCATATACACCGGCAGCGATAGAATACCGTTGAGAAATGCATTTTTAACATCAAGTTAATGCAGCGGCAAGTTGCGATGCATGACAAGAGCAAGAATAATGTGAATAATTAAGGCTTTGATAGCGGGGTTGCAGTAGCATTTAATTGAAGTAAAACAAGTAATATTAAATTTTGATTTAAAATTAAATAGGAAAACTTACAAATTAAGAAAAGGTTTGGGCCTATGAAATAATTTGCAAGGCTCCAACTCCATTTTCCCTTTTGCTTAACAAGCACTTGCAAGATATACTTGCATAAATTTAATTGCTTCACTATTCAAACCATAAATTGTTTCAAACATTTTATACTTCACATAACCACTGCTAGTATGCTCCACTAAGAAAGTAATAACAAAAAAAAAAAAGAAAATGGCGTTTAAACCATTTAATAGCTGAGGTCTCTTTGAACATTGTCTTTGCTACATGAGTAGGTGATATCTTTGCTAGATCTATCTATGTGCACAAGTTTTTCCATTGATTAATTACATCCAAGTACTTTGTTATATTCAAATCTTTCAAATTAATTGAGCCTTTTAGTAAATCAAGTGTTAAATGAACATCATGCTCCTCAAAGTGTAATCTCCGAAACTCATTGTTTAGTATAGGTCACAACTATTTGCATTAAATGATGATAGAACAAAGTAAGTCAATTTATGTGGAATCTCTTTGATCTTCAATTCTAACAAGCTACCAAATATGAAATCATTGATAGCTCTTCTCTAATTATCATTCAATGCAACAAATGTTTCCACAAGAAAAAAATGTATTAATGTTGGTCCTGAGATCATAGTTAAACAAAATATACAATGGAAGTTTTTCAATGTTGAGCTCTCCAAGCTGGTGATTCTTGCATCAACTCATGTTTAGAAATGCAGTTGTTTTGCTGGTCGAATATATTACTTAGCTTATTTCAGTATTATACTCCAGCACTTAAGGTGTTGAGTTTTAAATCTAGTGTAAAATTTAAAAAAAAATAGTTGATAACACCATATTTTAAAGAGGTTTGGACAAAACCGTCCTACGTCCTCTCTTCAGATGTGCAGTCTAGAATCACTAAGCTGTTAATTACTAAGATGTCTATGATCTATTGTTAGCTGGTGAATGCCACGTCCACCAATCCGCTAGCTCACTCGCCAAGTCCTTTGTAATCAAGAACTTCTTCAGACTTGAAGCGTGAGCACAACACCTTGAACTTTAAACTGAACACGAGAGTTTGAGTTCCTCTCATGAATGTTAGTTTTTGGTATACACCCGTGATAGTTCCCACCAGAGAAGTGACAACTCCAAGATATTTTCTTACTCAGAGAGAAAGAAATAGAGATAGCTCTAGCTTAAAGCATAGAGTCTCATGCTCAAGAAAGAGCACGGGAAGTTGATAGAATCAGCCTTAAAGCTTTAGGATATGGAAATTGTAGCTTTCGAGAATCGGCAGAGATTCTAATTTTCAAGATTAATCGGTTAAGCACAAAACGGTAACCTTATGCGACCTTTATTTATAGGCACTCATTGGAAGGTTTTAATCTCTTGCCGTTTGGAGCCGTTGTGAGACAAAAGGAATGCGTCTAGTCGAAGTCTCGCCTTTTCTAACTAGCAGTGTCTTTTCTGTAAGAGTAGGTGGACTTTTACTGCATCAGTCAGAACGACTCTTGTTAGGATTTTTGTTAGAGAAATCATTCCTCTACTTTTTGTGTTTTGGTGGATCAAAGGCTGTAAAAGCCATCTTAGTCAGTTTTCAGTTTCTAGAGTTCTAAAGTTGTAATCCTTGTATAGGATTGATCTAGTTATAATAGAACTTAGTGGCTGAAGACCGAGCATAGGAAATTATCGAGAACTGAAGAATCGTACGAGCTTAAAGTACGCGCTTAAAACTTGGTTTTCAGCAAGTATGGCCTTGACCAAAACTGAGTTTGGGTACTTAGTATAGGGTTTTCCATAATGACCTTGGGAAGTTAGTATAAGGGCTTTCACATACTGACTATGAGAAGTCAGTATGAGGGTTTTCCATACTGACTATGGGAAGTCAGTATGAGGGTTAGCCATACTGACTATGAGAAGTCAGTATGAGGGTTTTCCATACTGACTATGAGAAGTCAGTATGAGGGTTAGCCATACTGACTATGGGAAGTCAGTATGAGGGCTACTATATTGTTAGGTATTGATGTAGAAATCCTACCTTAATTTGATGTTTTGATGTGTCAAAACTATATACCAAAGTCTAGGTCTTAGAGTTATTACCTCAGTAATCCTTGTATAGGATGATCGAGTTGTAATAGTCTAGGAAGAAGGAAACCATCAAAACTGTGAAACAGTTTTGAAGAAGATGACATTCAGACAAGATAACTGTCGAACATACAAGACTAAGACAAGCAGAGCAAGGTCACAAAAACTGTGGACACAGTTCTTGTAGGGTTTTTACGTGAACCGAATCACCAAAACCAAACTGAACCGGATCGATCTATGGATATTGCCCATAATTAATTTCTCAAAACCCTAGCATGCTCCTATGAATTTAATACGAAGAATTGTGGATTGAGAGATTTACCGAAACTCCGTAGTGTCTGTACCGATCTTTTGCGTTTGAATTCCAAACTTCAATTCAACCACGCAATTCGAATTGTCTACGGAAACAGAAATTAGCATTCTAATTTCAA
>JAPKLW010000426.1:260925-300275 GCA_026898455.1 Plectranthus barbatus
AGTAAAATGCACAAAGTGAGTGTTTATCAATCATGTAGCATTTCACTACATTATTAGACTTGATCCACTTATTGTAGGATTGCTGCCGCTCGGCAGTAGCATCAGCAGCTGGGACTGGCGGACAAGGATGAGTAAGGACAAACTTGTGTTCTTCCGCAACAAGGATATAATCCAAATTATGTTTCCATTCAAGGAAATTCGGACTATTGAGAGGATTTTGAGCGAGGATATTAATGACATTATTTATAGACATATATGAAAACAAATAAGCGAATTAAAGTAAGCACGTACTACGAACAATTAAAACAAATATGCATAGAACCTTTAGATAAAACAATGCAATTTGTTCCCTCCAATTGCCCAAGCTAATTCACTGCAAGCTACCCGAGTAGACGTTTACGGCAAACGCTCAACCAGACCAAAATAGGTCCTTTAATTTCTTAACATGCCAGGTATCTTAAGCAAAAGAAATTAATATTGGAGATCTTTAGACCATGTTCACCTATCCGGAGCAGGGACATCACAACTGAGTTATACTCCAGGCAACATCTAAGCCAAAATAACCACAATCCTAACTCCGAATGTAAAAGAACTATTTAGCATATGTACTGGACCCATACCGCATGCCTTTTACATTCTTTGTTATCCCATTTAAATTAATACTAGAGAGTTATGAAAGTTATCTCAATGCAAGCTACCCGAGTAGTCATTGCTTAGAGGCTCCCACTTCTCATCTTAAAATAAATGTTTTATTTTGGAAACCTCATCGCATTAGAACTGGTGAGGGACCCCTAACGTAAGCTACCCGAGTAGCCATTTACGCTTCGAGATGCCCCACTTCCAATGAGAAGTCGTATTTGTGGAGGTCTAATTATTTTTGTTAGAAAAGAACCAAAATCCAGCTTAGTATTTCTAATTCTAAAGGTTTTATGCGCACATATTATTTTATGTTCCCATAAATTATGTCACACCCAAAATTCCATCATAAATTAATATGATCCCGGAATTTATAGACACAATTTAAAACATAAAATAAATCACATAAGACATGCTCAAAAAATAAATTGCAACATGCTTATAACAATAAATAATTAAAGCAAATAGGCATGCTTCCTATTATTTACTAGTGCGCACATAATAAATCACATCAATACGAGAATAAATAAATAAACAAATAAATTCTCGTGGCCCCTCAGATGCAATTACAATTGAAATAAATTAAATCTAATTATTACAAGATTTAATTCCAATACAGATCTTCAAACTGAGCCTCCGTTGGACTTGAAATCTGATTTGGATTGAGAAAACATCATTTGGGCTTCAAATTACGGTTTCTGGCCCAAACAGCAGCCAAACCCTAATTTTCAGGACAGCGGGCCACCTCTGGGCTGACGGGCCTGAGCCATGGCCCGGGCAGACAAACCCTAGGGTTTGAGAAACCCTAGCCGCCAGCAGCAACCCTAGCCGCCGCACTGCCTTTCCGGCCGCCGCCTGAGGCCGGACCTCGCCCATCCACCTCGCCTACGTCTCCTGCCTCCAGCCCAGTCGGTCGCACCCTCGCTATCGCCATTGCCGGCGACAGAGACGCGCAAGAGGAGGCAGCAGATGCGCAGCAACAGAGCCGCCGTGCGCAGCAGCACGCGGCCCCTGCCTTCGCCGGCTGCCATCGCCGAACACACCCCTCTGCACAGTCCTTGCCCGCGACTTCCCATCGTGGAGTCGTAGCCGTTGCAAATCGCTGGAAGGGAAGACCGCACGTCAAGAGAAGAGGAAGCGCACAAGCCGTTTACGCGCACGCACGACGGGCAAGCCCGCGCACCGCCGCTGGCCTGCGCAACCCCTCCGCTGCCTGCTACTGCCATCGACCTGCTCGCACTGCCCACGCCGGACCGAGAGCTCGCCGGGAACGCGAGCAGCAGTTGCGAGCACTGGGCGCAGCCCAGTCACAGGCGTTCTGCCTGCCGCCGCCACCCTGCTGATGCACCATCGCCGCCGCCGGCGAGATCTGAGGGGTGGCCGAACCCTACTTCATGTCGCCTTTTCTATTCTTCGTTCTTAAAATCTCGTTCTTCCGGATCTCAGATTTTACAGATTTAAAAAAATAGAAAATACAAAAAAATAGATCTAAATCTATTACATGATTTTCCCTATTAAATCTAACCGCAGATTTTCTCGTGGTGAAAAATAGATCCAAAACGAGAAGGCCACGAGAACAAAAACATCCACGACAATTAAATCCATCCATGAACATACATATTTATTTAATCTCAATTTATCCAAGATAGAGCCTAAGAACATCAACCTGGCTCTGATACCAATTGTAGGGTTTGAGTCTACGATGGACAACATGAGTTGCCATTAATTAAATTCTTGCCAAAGATCGTTCTTAGGGTACCAGGAACAAATTTCAATTAAATAAACCATGCGATCCTTTGCATGCTCCTACAAAATTAATTGCAGAGGATGTATTTAGAGAATACCTGATTTCACCATTTGATCTACAGATCTAGATCGGAGCCAATAACGATGAAATGGATCTGGATCTGAATCTGAATGCCGGCGATGAACAGTTGTTCCTACAGATCTGATCTTCTGATCTATTCCCTTGCTCCTAGGAAATCTGGTGAGGATTATCTACCAAGTTGGATCCGAGAATTGGAGGAATCGATCAGTTCCTCCCATAGATTGGAGCCGCCGTCTCTCTCTATGTTTTCAATATACTGAAAAAACAACTACTGATCTGATAGAGAGAAGGCCTATATATTGTGTTAGGGTTTTGAGAAACCCTAACCCTAATGGGCTTTGAGCAGTTCATGGGCCAGACCAGGGACCAGATGAAAATAATAAAGTGAGCCCTCTTTATTAATTAATCCTTCCTTGTTCAACCCAGAACATAATTAATTAATAAAACATTGTTTTAACCTTCACCACGGTAACAATGCTGACTCGCCCCTTTATTACCACGTTATTAGGAACGGGTTGCACCAAACTAACATGATCCACATATTTAAAGTTTTAGACATTCATTAATTAATTTGGCTTATGACAATCAGCCATAATTAATTAATCTCTTATTTCCTGAGTAATACCACTCACTCCTTTTCACTTATGACTGAATTAAATAATTCAACCTGCAGGGTTTAGCATAATGAACCTTGTGAGCTCCTCAGGGAATGTCACCATCCTGAAACGGATATGCTTACCTAAACGTCCAGCCTAAGCAGGCCACACACAAATTGCCAACACCCAAAATACGAGTATTAGAGTACAAGAAGACTCGCCACCATGGTAAATCAAAGTGTGGTCAATCTGTGTGTGCCCCTTATCCTTCAGTTAGGTTTAAGATCATAGGAAGTATGTTAGAAATCTGGCTCATTCATATGTCAATGAGAATGGCACATCCCACTGTTGATCCCATCAATACATAACCATGTACCGACACATCAAGTAGCTAGGATAAGCCCACTTATGAACCGATGTGCCGCAGCTTAGACCGACAGCCTATCCAGGGACTGTCTCAGCTGTGATACTGTTTATATCTCGCTAGGTCAAACGACTCATATGATCCTCTGTGATCTCCTACACACCATATGGTCATCCCTATAGGCGAGATAATATGATATTATGGTTCGTTGTATGTTTGTTTCATCAGACAACGAGCATTGTTGCAGCAACATATATGAAGACCAGTGTACACAACACTTAATCATATATGCTTTCAGTATATTATCCCAACAAACACAACCATCCAACCTAGCGAAGAAGGAAAATGGAGGTTTGTCCTCAGTCCAACTTCGAGTCGGTCCACAGAGTAGACGCAGAGCCTTTGATGGACTGAAGAAGGTGTGAAGTACAACTGCCTGGGCGAGTGATCCATTGTGCTGTGGACAGAGGTTTCTACAGCAACTGGCTATAGATCTTGAGGATTTTATCTTCATAAATTAGTGAATTACCGGATCTGATATCTGAAGAGTGGACGTAGGACTTAAGGCTCCGAACCACTATAAATATCCTGTGTTGTTTACAGTTTCATTTACTTTACGCACTTAACAGTTTTCAACTATGTCTTGAAACCTTCAACACTTATAGTGTAAGTGTTGAAGCGTATAAATTGTTGACTGCTAGTACATGCAAAACTGTTAATCTAATCTGCTGGCTAACGTAAACTGTGTTTTCAAAACTGCTAAGCAAAAACTGCATTAATTATAAACTGAACTTCTCATATTTAGAGTATATTTAACTGTTTGAATACTTCCGCTTCACATTACACGTACTCTGATCTGGGCCCTACAAGTGGTATTAGTGCAGGTCGGTCTTTCTAGACTGTCCTATTTTTAGTCGCTGAAGACCGGATCTGTACTTCCTTACACTCTAACTGTTTGTCTAGTGTGTTTAGCGAGCAGATTATTTTTAGAAAATGATGACGTATCCTAGCCTTCCCAAGTAAAATCCAGAGAAGTTTGAAGTATGGAAGAAGAAGTGTCTCATTCAATTAAGAGCTCAACATCCAGAGATGGATGAAGTTCTGAAGAATGGATCTCTGAAGATTCAGATGCCTAAAGCCATCTCCTGCGACAGGAGAATATGCAGGCGGCATCGAGTACGTAGACAAGCCAAACGAGGACTGGTCATTTAAGGAAAAGAAACGTCATCAGGTCGATTTCATCGCATAGGAGATGATCATACAATCCCTCCCAGATTCCCTTCAGAACACAGCCGTAGAGAACAACTCTGCCAAGGAACTATGGGATTGAATCAACGATCTCACTAAAGAAACAAAAGTGATGAAGCGCAACAAAAAGCAGGTAGTCGTGGAGAAATATGAATCTTTCCAGATGCTACCTGGCGAGACAATAAAATCGATGGAGGCAAGATTTAATGCCATCGTCAGTGAGATGATGAACCTTGGAAGAGAAGAAAACGTGGCAGATATGAATGCCAAAATTCTTTCAAGGCTGCCAAATGAAGACTGGTTTGTTAAAACCACCAGCCTGAAGACTATGGATCTCTCAAAAATGTTCACCAAAGAATTGTTCGCCAAACTTCAAGCCCATGAGTGGGACATCCAGATGGTGAATAGAAATGAAGCTGTTCGAACTCCAAATTCAGTAGTTGATGGTAATGCAACATTCTTCGTAAAGAAAGACTTCCAAAGGCATTCAAGAAGGCCACTTTACTTTGAGAAAACTGCCTATCAATCCTCACCAGCGAAGGACACCTCCAACACAGTTCAGAAGAGGGAAACTGAGCTGTCAGTCGCAAAACTGGAGGAACAACTGAGGAACCTGACCACTCTTCTAGAGAAGGCAAAAGGAAAGGAAAAGGAAACACAATCCAGTGAGCAAAGGTTCACGAAGAGAGAGCCACGCACATGCTACGAGTGCAACTCCCCAGGTCATCTGATGTATGAATGCCCTCTAGTCTCTCAGGAGGAGAGAGACAGATTGAAGAAGGTGTTCGAGAATAGAGCATCTAGAGCTGTTGCCCAAGCAATCCTCACAAGAATCGAAGTGCCAGATGTACCGGACCATGATGATGGATACTACATGTTTGAAGATGAAGGAGATGAGGAAGCACTGCCTGCCTTTATGGTAGCAATTGATGGAGACGCTACCGATGACGAAGAAGAAAGTGCTTCGAACTGCGAAATTTAAGTAACAACTAATCTGCCCTCATCTAGTACATCTTTTTGCTTTGATGATTGTTCTGAACCATGTCATTCAAGCTCTGAAGACATCACTTTTAAAAATATTATCAAAGAATTCAAAAAGTTTCATGAAATCAAAGATAAAGTGATTAGTGAAAATGCCTCACTGAAATCAGAAATTTCAGTTTTGACCAATGAAATCGAAAGAACGAGGTCAATCAGTGAGGAACTAGAAAATCTCAAGGGGGAACATTCAAAACTTCTTAAAGATTTTGAAGATGTTTCAAAAGAATATGAATCCTTGAAGAAAACCAAACCTGTCAAATGTGAATGTTCTTTCAAAATGAGCTCAAGAAATTAGATGAAATTTTGAATGTTCAAAATCAATACTTTGATAAACGAGGAATCGGTTTTTCAGAACCCCAATATGATATATCCATGAATAAGCATGCATAAACATCCAGGACTAAGAAAACACCATTGCGCTTTGTCAAAGCAAATCTTAGTCCAAGTCACATGGTTGGGAAGGGAAAGGACATTCTCAAAGAACCAGTAAAGCAAGATGTCAAGATCAAATGCTGGTCAAAATCTGACCCTAAACTGGCACCTCGACAGCATGATGACACAGTTCGAAAACTGTCTAAACCAACTGTCGAGAGGAGAAATAACTCTTCCTCAAAACGGGACAAGTACAGTGTTCCAAATGCAAGGAATCCAGTTTTACCAACTAGAACGACTAAGCAACGTGTAAAAGTTGTAAGGAAGTCTATTTGACAACCGGATAGAAATCCTAGAAGTCGTGATTGATCACAGTTCTATCACAATAGTCAACCAAATAGGGGGAACATCTATTCGAGGCCAGAGTCGAGACAACTGTACTCTAAAAAAAGACTGTGATGGCTACACACCCAAGAACAGTTTCTCGAGACTCTTTCCAGAACAGTCGTTTCAGGAAGAGTTCACACACCACAATCGCACATAACCTCCACTCACACAGCACACACTTCTTTAGAAGAAAGGTAGATATATCAGAGAAAAGTGATTTTGTTTCACGAACTATAAGGGTGAAACAAGTGTGGATACCAAAAGGTTGGATCCACATGACTGACCTTTGAGGACCCAAAAAGATACGGGGACCCAAATAATTTTTCTGTGTTGCAGAGACCAAGGCCCCGAAAGAAGACAAGAACATGGATCTTAGACAGCGGATGCTTAGCTCACATGACAGGAGAAAAGGATCTAATCAAGAACCTTGAGATGTACGAGGGAGCATCAGTCAGTTTTGGGAACAAGGTCACAGGACAAGTGATTGGAAAAGGATGCGTAGAACACAATAGAATTATCATTTAGAACATATCCTTGGTTACCAAACTGAAGCACAATCTTCTCAGTATAAGCTAACTAAGTGAGAGTGGCTACATTGTCAGATTTGAAGAATCAGAATGCCACATAATAGACAAGGTGATGGACACGACCATAATCAGAGGGATTATAAGAGGAGGTCTATACATTGTAGATTGGTCCAGTGGAGATCGAGGGACATGTCTCATAGCACTCAGTTCCTCAGAAGGAATAAACTGGCTGTGGCACAAGAGACTTAGCCATCTGAACTTCAATTCGATCAGACATTTGGCGAAACATAATCTAGTTGAAGAACTACCACAGAAGAAGTTCCAGAAAGAAGGAGTATGTAAATCGTGCCAGCTCGGTAAACAGACAAAAGCCTCCTTCAAGAACAGGCCAGTCACAGCGAGCACAGAATGAATCTTGGAACTGCTTCACATGGATCTGTTTGGACCCACCCACAATCGGAAAAAGGAAATACACATTGGTGGTTGTTAATGATTATTCAAGATACACATGGGTGGTGCTACTCAAATCCAAGAATGAAGTCAAAGTTCAATTACCAGAACTGATCAAACGTCTTCAAGATGACAAAGGAGTGAAAGTCAAGAGGATAAGATCAGACAATGGGACAGAATTTTGCAACGGACCTCTTATGGAATTCTGTGCTGAAATTGGAATTGGTCATGAGAAGTCTGCTCCTAGAACTCCTCAACAAAATGGTCTCGTTGAGCGAAGATAACACTCAAAGAAGCAGTGAGAACCATGATGGCTGACACCGACCTTGGAAAAGGATTTTGGGGAGAAGCCTTGATGACAACCTGCTACACACAGTATAAAAGCAAATTCAACACGCGGCTGCACAAGATACCCTACGAGATCTACAATGGTCATAAGCGTTCTATAGCTCATCTTCGTGCTTTCGGTTCTCCATGTTATATTCACAATAATGGGAAGTTCAAGTTGAATACCTTCAGCCCGAAGGCTGATGAAGGTGTGTTCCTCGGGTATGGACATTCTTCATATAAGGGATATAGGGTATTCAACAAGACAACCCAGCTTGTGGAAATAACTTGTCATGTTTTTTATGAAGCAGCTTTAGTGCGCAGGACACTTCAAGAACTGAGTCTAAGGAATCATGAGATCAAGGATGCCAATGAAGAATCTAAGAGTGATCTTGATCATAATCAAACATTTCATCTGACTCGATCTATGAATGATATCCCCGAGGCTCCAGTTGCATCGACTGAACCCCAAGCAGCTGAGAGGGCCGATGATGCAAATGCCATCGCTGAGGCCTTAAAGACCACAAACATTGAAGATTCAGGTGAAGAGAAGCCCCCTGAAGCACAAAAAGCGGTCTTAGAAGTAGAGCAAGCTGAAACCAATGAAGTCAACCTAGAAGATGCTAAAGAAGCAGAATCAGCTAGCAAGCCAACTGATATTCAGAATCCAGATGCTGATGAGAATATAGTTTCAGAACAAGAAGACGAAAGTGTTCCAGAATAAGAAGTTTCTGGAGATCCAGCTGCTCGTGCTGAAGCCGTACCTGTGAAGAAGCCAAACTGGCTAAGAGTTCATCCTAAAGAAGCCATACTCGATGATGTTGGAAATCCTGTTTGAACCAGACAAGGCACAACATTGATGTCTTGCTTCTTATCTCAGGTCAAACCAGTGAAGGTCACTGAAGCTCTTCAATCAACAAAATGGATAAATGCGATGCGTGAAGAACTAAACGAGTTCACTCGCAACAATGTGTGGTATCTGGTGGATCGACCCACACATCAGTCTGTGAATGGTACCAAGTGGATCTTCAAGAATAAAAGAGATGAGACCGGTACCACTGTTCGAAACAAAGCAAGATTTGTTGCAAAGGGATACACACAATGCGAAAGAATGGACTTCGATGAGACATTTGCGTCAGTTTCCAGAGTCAAAGCTATTCGGTTATTCCTGGTGTATGCAGCCTATCACAACTTCACAGTTCTTCAGATGGATGTGAAGAGTGCCTTCCTCAACGGAGAATTAAGGGAAGAAGTCTATGTAGAACAACCCCTAGTTTTTTAGCAAGGAAATCAAGTCTACAAGCTAAGGAAAGCTTTACATGGATTAATGCAAGCACCTAGAGCATGGTATGAAACTCTCTCACAGTTTCTGCTCAAAAATGGATTTGAAAATGGTGCTATAGATCGAACAATATTCAAGATAAAGGATGGAGAGGACATCCTACTTGTTCAATGTTGGTCCTTAAAATCAGAGTCATCATGGAAGCGAAAAAATACAAGCAAGAAATGCAGCGGAATAATATAACATTCACTTGCACTTTAGGTTATTTTCAAATGGGGTTTTGTTCGAGTTTACTTAAGTTCTTTTTGCAGTTATACACTAGCAAATCCGTTGCTAGGTTTCAAATCACAGTTGCACAGTAATCAATAAAACAGTAAACAGCGCAAAGACACAGAGTTTATAGTGGTTCGTGATGGGTTTTGTATACTGAAAGCATTATTATAATGAGTATACAACAGTTTATTTCTCCTATCTGTTAACAATCATACATGTATAAACAATGGTATCCTCTTGTCTCACCGATAGGGACGATCATACGGCATGTTGTATATCGCAGAAGACAGTATGATCACTTGACCTAGTGAGACATAAACCTGATCACAGCCGAGACAGCGTATGAGGATACGTTTGTCCGGATGGCTGCGACATTGTCGGAATAAGTAGTCTGTCTTGGTTACTTGACATGCTGGTACGCAGAGGTGGCGTATTGATGGACCGTAGTGAGATGTATTTGTCTGTATGACATCAGCGAATGCAAGATCTCGTTATATTGATTGAGTCCAAACCCTAGCGAAGGTTCAGGGGTTTGCACGGGTTGACTGTTGTTTTGACTTGCCATGGTGGAGAGCCGAAGTAACGTGCTTTGTATATCCGCATCTTGGGTAACAGCAGTTCGTGTAGTACCGCCTGAGACTAGGTTTAGGTAACCATATCCGAGTAATAGGATGGGGACATTCCCTGAGGAGCTCAATAACATTCATCGTGTCAAAGTCCTGCAGGCTGATTAAGTTCAAGCACGAGTGATAAGGATTGAGTGGTACTACTCAGGAATAATAAAATATTAATTAATTGTAGTTAGAGCTTGTCAGAGGCTCCGATTAATTAATGGATGTCCGGTAACCTTAAATATGGGGATTCTCAATTAATGCAGCTCGTTCTCATAATGTGGTAATAAAGGGGTAGGTCAGTATTAATTCTGTGGTGAAAAAGAATTAATATTAATTAATTAATTGTGTCCTGGGTTGTGGACATGGGAATTAATTAATTTATAGGCCCACTTTATTATTTGCATTAGGTCCCAGGTCTGGCCCAAGGAAAGTGTGCTGAATTGAGCCCAGGAGCCCATTAGGGTTTACAACCCTAGGTCTATAAATAGACAACTCTCTCTCATAAGTTGTAACACAGTTGAAAAACACTAAACCTAGAGAGAGAGAGAGGGGCGCCGATCCTGTTCAAGAAAAAGGAGGAGAATTTTCGAATTCTGGTCATGCTCAAAGCATAGTTCTGTGGAATCCTCACCAGTAACAGATCTGAAGATCTAATCTGGAGAACAACAGATTTCTCTTTTCTTTCTTTCAATTTTGATTTTATTCTAGAAATTAGATTTCTAATTTCTACTTTGAAAGAATAAAATCGGATTGCATGGTTGAATTCAAGTTGGAAATTCAAACGCAAAAGATCGGTTCAGACTCGACGGAATAACTGTAATTCCTTAATCCAAAATTCTAGTAATTAAATTCATAGGATCATGCTAGGATTTATCTTGTATTTAATTATGCATAAAATCCATAAATCGATCCGGTTCAGTTTGGTTTTGGTGATTCGGTTCACGGGAAAACCCTACAATTGGTATTAGAGCCAGGTTCTTGATTTATGGCTCTTTTGTGTATAATTAAATTTAATATGCAAGTATGTATGAATTTATTATTGTGGATGGTTTTTTTTCCTCGTGGCAACCCGTGTGATTCAGCCCGCGGTGGTTTATCCGTGTAGGCTGAATTATTTTTGTAAATCACGAGAAAATCCGTGATTAGTGTAGATTTGAAAATTTGTAATAGAATAGATTTTCTATAATTTTTCAATTTATGTAATTGGACAGGTCGACGACGGAGAACGAAGACGGAGCCGGCGAAGGGCGACGCACGGTAGCAGCAGGCAGCCGCGTGCGAGTGCGTGCGGTCGCGGGCGGCGGGCGGACGACAGCGGCACCGGGAGCCTGCGCGGCTCTGTGTGCACGCGGCGGTAGTCGGCGTCGGTGGGGCGGCGGTGGCAGCCGTCGGCTGCTGCTGTCCCTGCGGCGGTGGCTCGTGTTTTGGTGGTTTGTGAAATCCTGTGTAAACCCTAGGGTTTGCATTAGGGTTAGGGCAAATCATCAGATCACAAAGGCCTAAATCCCAAAAGATTTGGTGGATCAAGATTTGGAGGCCCTTGAAGATTTGGGAAGATTTGAAAAGATTTGGAATTATCCAAATTAAATTCAAATTCAAATTGTAATAGATAGAATTTATCTTTTCTATTTTTGGGGCCACGAGGAATTTTTGTTTGCCTTAATTGTCCTCGTATGATATGTGATTTATTTATGTGCGCAATTAAGCATATGGAAAAGCATGATTTATCGCTTTTATTATTTACAGCTTTCCAAGCATGCTTATGTGATTAATTTCTTGTTGGATTATATTTTGGGAATTTTTGGGCTTGTATTATCACATGTAAAAATTTGGGAAATATAATGACAAATAAATTGTGTGCGCATAAAGAAACCTTTTAAAAGAAAAATACTAAGCAAATTTTTTAATTAAAATCAGTAGACCTCCACAAAGCGGTCCTACGCTGTAAGTGTATCTCTCGTTCTAGTAAACGTCTACGAGTGTAGCTTGCTAGTTCCTAGAGGTGCATGGGTACGGCTGTTGGGATTTCTAGACAAACAATTTAAATCATGTGAATAGTGGGAGGGTTTTGCGTAAACGTCTACGAGTGTAGCTTGCGTAGATCTCTTTCACAAGTATTCTAGGATTGATTTAAATTATAGATAACTAAAGCTTTAAGGGCTGTGCGGTATGGTTACGTGCCATGCTAAACTGTCTCTTTTGGCCGGAGTTAAATTTGTGGTTAATTGCTTAGAAGCATCTTAGAATATAATGCAAGAATTGCATCCCTGTTCTTAAGAGATGGCTTGGTCTAAGGTTTTCACTAATTATTAATTTCTAGTGTCAAAAGCTTCCTGACATGGTAGTGAAATTAAATGGATTGGGGCTTAAAACCCGCAGTTCTGGTTGAGGGTGACATCGTAAATGTTTACGAGTGTAGCTTGCGGTGGGAACTCTTGGACAATTAGTGGAAAACATTTGTATTTGATTTATTAAAAGGTTTTCAATGCATTTGTTTTCGAAGTTCTACATGTATGTTCTTATTTAAGATTCTTTATTGTTTCAGATATGTCTATGTCTAATGTCATCAATATTCTCGCACAAAACACTCTAACTGGTCAAAACTTCCTGGAATGGAAGCGCAATCTCGAATACCTCCTGATTGCAGAAGAACATATGTTCGTTCTGCAAGTACTTCGTCCCGAAGTGCCAACTGCTGAATCCAGTCAAATGGATATAGACTTTTATAACAAGTGAGAGAAATCGAACAATGTAGTCAAGTGCTACATATTGACCACTATGTCGAAAGTCTTACAGCAGCAACATCAGCACCATAGGGATGCCTATGACATCATGACGAGTCTGGAGGCAACCTATGGGGAAACTGATAGAGCTGTCAGGTTCAATCTCATGAGAGAAATCGTGAGTAAGAAAATGACTGATGGCACCTCAGTGAGAGAGCACGTAGTTACTATGACTCACCTCATGGATGAACTAACTGTGCATGGTGGAGGTATCGACGCTGAGGCTAAGGTCGATATCATTCTGAACTCTCTACCCAAGTCCTTTGAGATTTTTAGGCTGAATGTTGTCATGAACAAGAAAGAGTATACTCTTAACGAGTTGCTCAATGACTTGATGGCAGCGGAATCGGTCATGAACCCTCAGAAGGTTGCCTTGGCCACTTCTGGTAATCTCTCTGTTGTACCGAAAAGTATGAAACGGAAGAAAGGGATTAAGAAATGGGCCTAGAAGACACCTGTGAAGGATGGTGGGGCTGGGAAAAAGCCTAAAGTGGCGACTGAAAGGGACTGGTGCTTAGGGTGTGGTAAGAAAGGACACTGGAGGAAAGATTGTCAAGCCAACAAAGCTAGACAATGTATGCCATTTTGCATGTATAACTGTAAGCATGATTAGAGTCCGTTGTTGCTCTCCTAGAGCTGTAAGCACTGACTTGTTGATCATGTTGTTGTACTTTGCAGGGGACCGTGCCGACAAGGCTAGTGAATGATGGCAAGAAGATACCAAACTGGATGAAGGCAACGTCTTATGATTGAGCTTCATGGAGTTTTCTTTTCTTTATGTTTTGATGATTTAAGTACATTTGAGAGTTTATTTGTGGGCCGTGGTATATAAATAGACAACTCTCTCTCATAAGTTGTAACACAATTGAAAAACACTAAACCTAGAGAGAGAGAGAGAGGGGCGTCGATCCTGTTCAAGAAAAAGGAGGAGGATTTTTGAATTCTGGTCCTGCTCAAAGCATAGTTCTGTGGAATCCTCACCAGTGGCAGATCTGAACGCACCGGGAAACAGATCTGAAGATCTAATCTGGAGAACAATAGATTTCTCTTTTCTTTCTTTCAATTTTGATTTTATTCTAGAAATTAGATTTCTAATTTCTACTTCTACAAATAAAATCGGATTGCGTGGTTGAATTCAAGTTGGAAATTTAAACTCAAAAGATCAGTTCAGACTCGACAGAATAACGGTAATTCCTCAATCCACAATTCTAGTAATTAAATTCATAGCAGCATGCTAGGATACATCTTGTATTTAATTATGCATAAAATCCATAAATCGATTCGGTTCAGTTTTGTTTTGGTGATTCGGTTCACGGGAAAACCCTACAGTTCGATCAAATGATCTACGTCCACTCCTTAGCCGAATCGCTAAGATTTTCACTAAGTATGTATACGGTGTACAAAGAGTTGCCTTTCCAGTAAAGCAGGCAGCCGACATTTGGTTTGGCTACTTCACAGCTATCTTCCGATACCTCGAACTTCTCAGGTGTGGCTCCGGCTGAGTCAAGGGCGCACCTTCATCAAACTCGCTCTTAACACTTTAAAAAGGTTTAAAGTTCCTTCCGATCTGTCCTTCAATTGCGACTTCAATGTCCGTCTTAATCAATTCCTTTTCAAGAATTGATTGCTAGATACTTCCAATAAAGGAAGTGATCCCAATGATTGAAGATTCTCGAATCAACTCAAGAATCTTACTAAATAAGTGTCAGATATTCAATGGGACACTTTGGTTGTTGAAGGCTTTCAATGTATCTGGTCAGTAGCTTTCAACAGACTGACTACAAGTGTTTTTGCTTTTTGTCTTTCGGAATCTCTCAAGTGCGAGTTAGTGTATGAATGAGCAGTAGTCTTTTTTTCCTTTTGACTTGTCTTTTATAGTTGGAGATTCAAAACTTGAATCTCCATATTCGTTAGACACAACGGATCTTTCGTCTAAAACCAGGTAGACTTTTACCAACTTTTTTTGACTTCATACAGACTTTCCGACCTACTTCTGACAGGTTAAGTCCTCGCGCATTGGTGGGTCAGAAATACGGTGTAGCAGCCGTTTAAACTTTGCTTTGCTGAGCTTCTACGGCACGATCTGCTAGTTCTCTTTTAGTATTCTGCTACCTTCAACTTTGGATTGCTAATGCCTTTAGCAATTTGCGGTGTGTTAGCAAATGTTGACTCCTCAGCATTCTGCTACCACAACCCTTCTTACTCTTTAGCATCCTCTGATGTTTGCTGGAGGTGCTTCTAGCAACCTATTCTATTACAACTAAATATTCACCTATACAGGACATTACAAGAGTTGTTAGCCTATGCTAGAGTTCAGCAATGATCGACCATCTACTAAGGTTTGATCCAACAAAACCTTTTACAATATTGTCCTAAGGAAGATTCAGGAATAATTTCCCAACAATTTCCCCCTTTTTGGTAAGATCAAAGCTTACTAAGGATTGCTGAGACTTAGCATCGAAAAATTCTGAGTTACAAGAGGATTGCTAGACTAACTATCTCAGAATCTAACTAGCTTTAAGTCCTTAGCACCAACAAACGATTTTAAATAAAATTCCCCCTCAAAATATGCTGAGAAATATTCTCGTTCAATAAAAGTACAAATAAATACTGCAAGAAAAGTGTGCTAGAGCTCCTAGCATCTTTAAGAGCAGCAGTCATTTATCAATCATCTAGCAAATATTTTGAGCTTATCATCCACATTCTGATTCGTTGAATACACTGAGATTGTATATCAACTATTGTATGCACACGGAAAATCAGAAGTGGACAATGAGATTTTGTCACGAATCTGATGATTTCATATATGATTTTGAAAGTACAGATACAATGAAATCACTCAGAATCAGCAAAAATAAAATTGAAACAGGACAAAATAAGAACAACAGATAAGGATGACCTTAGTTCTGAGCGTCCGGTGGAGGTTTCGGCTTCTCAAGGGTTTCAACCTTTTTCATAGTCAGGGCCATGAGTTTCTCCTAATGCTCCATATGCGCTTGTTGTTCTGCTTTCTGTTTTGCTTCTAACTTCATCCTTTGTTCCAGCATGGTACGCTCGAATTCCTTTTCTTTCCGCAACAGCTCTTAGTTCTAAGCGTCCGGTGGAGGTTTCGGCTTCTCAAGGGTTTCAACCTTTTTCATAGTCAGGGCCATGAGTTTCTCCTAGCTTAAAGCTAAGAAGCATGAATGTTGTTGGCCACTTTGCCAATCGACAACATACAGACCACCTTTCCTGATACCTCGAAGTTTCACTTCTCCTGTGACATTGTCAGCAATTGAACAACCAGAACGAATAAATGAAACAATGTACCCATTTTCACATAGTAGGCTTATGCTTAGTAGATTATGCTTGAGATTTGATACAAGAGCAACGTTAACAATCCTTAGACCATCACGCTCTATACATCCTCTGTCAAGTACTCTGCCTTTACTATTATATCCGAACACGACAGATGGACCATATGATTTCTGAATGTCTGAGAACAATTCTTCGTCCCCCGTCATGTGCGCCGAACAATCACTGTCTAAGATCCACTCATTTGACATGTCTGATGCCTGGATCCTGATCCTGCAAAAGCAATTAGGTTGATTTAGGTCCCCGTTTCGCGTCGGGTCCTAAAGGATTAGCTTGTGTCATTGCTCCTTTCGAAACCCACATTTTAGTAATCTTCAAGGTTTTCTCCTTGAGATCCTTTTTGATAACCTTCTCAACCTTTTCATGTGTGCATGCGTGTGGTTGTGTGTTGTGCTTCTTTGCCTTCATCGTCCTTTGATGATATGTATATCTGGACTTAGGCCTCACATAGGTGTTTCTCCCATGTTGTGTATAGCGATGGTATTGGGGTTTCACTGAATGATATGCAATTTGTTTACCCTTAGCATAGTTAGGATATGGCTTCCTAGCACTTGAAACATAGAGCTCAGCCTTTGTCCTGGAATTTGCTGAATACATCTGCTTAGCAGACTTATAATAAGTACTTTGCTAAGATCCAGCATATCTTAAGGTACTCTGCTGAAATCTCACATTCTGCTTGACTTTTTGCTGAGGTCTAGCATTGTGCTTGACACTCTGCTTGGGTCCAGCAGTCTGTTTAATATTCTGCCGAGCAGTCTGCTTAGCATTTTTCTTAGCATTTGACGATTCAGCAATCATTTCATCTGTGCCTTTACCATCGGTGAATAATTTTCCCGCAGAAACAAATTTTATGTTCTTAGTTTGTTTCGAAGTTTCTGTATTGCTATAACGACTGTGCCCTATTCCAGATCGGTCACCATGACGTCTCTGTCGGCTAACCAGGTTATTTAAAATATCCTGGCTTGTCGTATACTCGCAAATACACTTTTCATTAGCATTATTTTTCAAAACCTGATTCTCTTTTTCAAGATTTTTAAAATTTTCAGAATGTTCAGAGAATTCAGCTCTAAATTTTGACAAATCCTCATTATCGGACCTTAGTCTCTCGACTTCATCGGTCAGGTTTATGACTTTTTGCTTGAGTGAGGAATTATCTTTTACAATAGCGTTTTTCAAAGAATAAACTTTTGAAAATTCTAATGAAAGTTTGGTAAGATAATCTTCCTCGGAATCCAAGAAGGAATCCTCCGATTCAACTGTGTGTGTTGAGTTTGAAATATTAGCAATAGATATTACCTCCTGATTGTCGACTGCTAGAGCCGATTCGGAAGGTTGCTCAGCATCAGCAGATAATTCACCATCTTCAATGATTCTTGCCATGAAAACCATCAAGGCTTCCTCTTCCTCGTCAGTAGGGTAATATTCCTCTTCGTTGTCAGGAATATCTGGGACTTCTGTCCGCGTTAGCAACGCCTTTGTCACTGCTCGAACCGCTCGCCTTTCAAATCTTTGCTGCAAACGTTCTCTCTCTTCAGGACGCACCCTTGGGCAATCATGTTTCAGGTGATCAGGAGATTGGCATTCAAAACATGTCCTGATCTTTTTCTCGGTGGAGTGCTGAGTTGAGGCTGCCTTCGCCTCTTTCTCGGCCTTAGCTTCCAAAATCATTTTCTGTATTTTCTTCATCTGCTCCTCCAACTCGTTTATCTTTTGATCTTCACTATTTGAGCTAGAAGTTGAGGGAGTCTCCTTGATTGGTACTGCTGGGGTTGATCTCTCCTGGTTATGGAACGGTTTCCTAGGAGATTTCCATTTGCTTTCGTCCTTCTTGACAAAGTATGCCACATCCTCTTGAGTTCCAGCACTTGTTGCATTAGGATGTACTATAGCAGCCTCATTCTTCTTCGACAGCTGAATGATAAATTCATGTGCCTTTAATTGTGAGAAGACTTCAGCAGTAGACATGTTACTAAGATCCTTCTAACTTAAGCTTGTCATCTTGACAAACCAGTCACTTCAGGGGTAAAGCTTAGATATAATTTTGTTATTCATTTCCCCGTTGTCATAGATCTTGCCGACATTTTTGAGTTCTCCTATGATTGTGTTGAATCTTTCCTCCATCAACTGAATGGTTTCACCAGGAACCATAGCGAATGATTCGTATTTATCCACAGCTACCTGGAGCTTATTTTGCTTCATTTATTCCGTTTCCTGAGAGACTTTGCATATATAATCCCACATCTCTTTGGCTGTGTCATAGTCTAGAGCTTTTTCAGCCATCAAGGGAGGTAGGCAATCCATGATTAACTTCATGGCGACGTACTCCAGTTGGCCCCTCTTCTTGTCTTCTAGAGTCCACTCATTATATGGCTTTTTCAGCATCTCAAGAAGAGGTGGACCATCAGCAGGTCCAGGTGGTGCGGTGTTCACCTTCAGGATCTCTATGGGACCATTCTCGAGTATGTCCCTCATTTGTGGATGTATGCTCTGCAGCTGGATCATGGCCTTCTTCTTCCAGCTTTCAAACCCATCCTTGTTATACTTTGGAAGAGCATGATTCGTCATTTTGATTATCTTCACCTGAGCTTCGTTAGACACAATCACAAATAACGTAATAGCGCAAGGAAAAAACTAGGATCTAGGTCCTAAGAGACTCAGAAGCAGTCGGTTTCTCAACCTCCTGCTCTGATACCACTTGTTGGTCCCTAAAATTAGAGTCGTCGTGGAAGCGATAAAATACAAGCACGAAATGCAGCAGAATAATATAACGTTCACTTGCACTTTAGGTTATTTTCAAATGGGGTTTTGTTCGAGTTTACTTAAGTTCTTTTTGCAGTTATACACTAGCAACTCAGTTTCTAGGTTTCAAATTAAAACAGTAAACAGCACAAAGACACAGAGTTTATAGTGGTTCGATCAAATGATCTACGTCCACTCCTTAGCCGAATCGCTAAGATTTTCACTAAGTAAGTATACGGTGTACAAAGAGTTGCCTTTCCAGTAAACCAGGCAGCCGACGTTTGGCTTGGCTACTTCACAGCTATCTTCCGATACCCCAAACTTCTCAGGTGTGGCTCCGGTTGAGTTAAGGGCGCACCTTCGTCAAACTTGCTCTTACCACTTTTGGAAGGTTTAAAGTTCCTTCCGAACTATCCTTCAATTGCGACTTCAATGTCCGTCTTAATCAATTCATTTTCAAGAATTGACTGCTAGATACTTTCAATAAAGGAAGTGATCCCAATGATTGAAGATTCTCGAATCAACTCAAGAATCTTACTAAATAAGTGTCAGATATTCTGGGACACTTTGGTTGTTGAAGGCTTTCAATGTATCTGGTCAGTAGCTTTCAACAGACTGCTCACAAGTGTTTTTGCTTTTCGTCTTTCGGAATCTCTCAAGTGCGAGTTAGTGTATGAATGAGCAGTAGTCTTTTCTTCCTTTTGACTTGTCTTTTATAGTTGGAGATTCAAAACTTGAATCTCCATATTCGTTAGACACAACGGATCTTTCGTCTAAAACCAGGTAGACTTTTACCAACTTTTTCTGACTTCGTACAGACTTTCCGACCTACTTCTGATAGGTTAAGTCCTCACGCATTGGTGGGTCAGAAATACGGTGTAGCAGCCGTTTAAACTTCGCTTTGCTGAGCTTCTACGGGACGGTCTGCTAGTTCTCTTTTAGTATTCTGCTACCTTCATCTTTGGAGTGCTAATGCCTTTAGCAATTTGCGGTGTGTTAGCAAATGTTGACTCCTCAGCATTCTGCTACCACAACCCTTCTTACTCTTTAGCATCCTCTGATGTTTGCTGGAGGTGCTTCTAGCAACCTATTCTATTACAACTCAATATTACCTATACAGGACATTACAAGAGTTGCTAGCCTATGCTAGAGTTCAGCAATGATCGACCATCTACTAAGGTTTGATCCAACAAAACCTTTTACAATATTGTCCTAAGGAAGATTCAGGAATAATTTCCCAACATTCAAATCTATGTAGACGACATCATCTTCGGAAGCAAAAATTCCAAGTTATGTGAGAAGTTTGCCCTACTGATGCAAAATAAATTTCAGATGAGTATGATGGGAAAGATGACATACTTTCTTGGTTCGCAAGTTGATCAGTCTGACGAAGGGATTTTCATAAGTCAGAAGAAGTACACTCAAGACTTGATCAACAAATTTTGTCCGGGGAAGACAAAATCACTAAGGATTCCTATGAGCACCTGTTCTCAGATCACTCTTGATGAAGAAGGAGAACCTATCAACCCGATAGCTTATAGAGGAATAATTAGATCACTATTGTATCTAACTGCCAGTCGACCTGATATATCATATGCCGTGGGTGTCTGTGCAAGATTTCAGGCGAATCCTAAGAAGTCTAAATGGAAGCAACCAAAAGAGTTGTAAGATACCTCAAGAGCACAGAGTCTCTAGGTATCTGGTATCCCAAAACTGATGGGATCATGTTGAATGGATTCTCTGATTCAGATTTTGGAGGCTGCAGAATTGACAGAAAGAGCATAAGTGGAACGTGTCAGTTTTCAGGACTTAAACTGATCAGCTGGTTTAGCAAGAAATAGCATTCCGTGGCTACATCGACTACAGAGGCAGAATATGTAGCAGCAACCAGCTGTTGTGCTCAAGTGCTTTGGAGAAAGCAGCAACTTAGAGATTATGGAATTGATACAGGATGTGTTCCTATCTACTGTGATAGCAACAGAGCAGTTTCAATATCGAAGAATCCAGTTCTACATTCTAGGACGAATCACATTGATATTTGTCATCATTTCATTCGAGACCATGTCGAGAAAGAGGATGTCTCGGTGGAATACATCAGAACTGAAGACCAGTTAGCGGATATCTTCACTAAACCGCTACCTGAGGCTCGTTTCCAAGAGCTATGCATCAAACTTGGTCTTCTAGAGTTTTATGGAATCTCAAGAGAAGGAGATGTTAATTGATGGTTAAACACAGTCAAACTGTACATATTAAGAGATAGTGATTAAGTCAATTACAGTTTGTCATTGTTTGCGTTTGTTGAAGGTAAAGAGGAATGAAGAGCACATTCATTAAAGGTGAATACAAGGAAATAAGTCATCCTTACACTCTGACAACAGATGCAAAAGAAACTGTTACATTAACCACCATCTATCAAGGGATAAGTGCCCAGTTGATCAGACGAGAAGGATAGTAATCAGCCCCAACCAGACCTGAAGGACCTTCGCAAACCAAGGGTCTGAAGAGTGAATGTAGGATTTTTAGATCCAAACCACTATAAAATATCCTGTGTTCTTTACTGCTTTCATTTTTATTTCTGCCTTGCTTAGTTTCGCAAACTGACTTTCAAAACCTTCAATACTTGTCCAAGTATTGAAGTGTATATACTGTGAAACTTACTTAGTAACGACAGACCTAAGCTTAACTACTTTTAAGTATCCTAAACTAAGTTATTATCTGTTTAGAAAAACAAAGTGCAACTCATTTTTTCATTCCGCTGCATATTATGTACTCTGATTTCGGGACCAACAACTCTTTTTAGCCAGTCCGAGGAATATTTGCTGGATGACTCCTAGGATGAGCAAGCCTTTGAATGCATCAGACTTAAAGTTCTCAAAGCTTAAAGTCTGGTCTTGATAAATTCCTTGCTTATTTTGGCTTGAATGTGTCTTCTAGCTAGTTGGGTAGCGCCTTGCTAATGACATCTTTGTTGATAAGCTCCGTGCTAGTAATCCTCCAGCTAATGATGACATATCCGCCAACTCCTCCAAAGATGTTTTGCTGGTAACAGGGTGTTAGCCACCCAGACAAGCCTATTTGCTGGTGAAGAGTGCGCCAGCAAATCCCATAAGGCTTGTAAATTAGCTTCTATTACAACTCCATAATTCCTATACAGGACATTACAAGTTTAAGCTAATCTAGCTAGACACACTATTCTAGTGAGATGTTTGACTCATCAAAATAACATATGAGGTAGAATTTCTAAAAAAAATTCTTAACAATTGCTCTACTTCACAAACTTGGAAAATCTAGTCAGACTTGTTCGATTCACCTCTCATTTTTTTAATGAGGTATTGTAAAATATTTACAGTTTAGTTACTACAATATGAAAAGAGTAAAATGGAATTACTAGTTAAGCACATAGATTAATAGTATTAAGCACAATACACAATCAATTAAGCATAATTATATCACATTCAAATAACTTTTACCAGCTTCAAAAAAAAAAAAAAAATACACGAGTAAAACAGATTTAGGTGAATAGTAAGTAATATTTAAAAATATACTTAATAATTATCAAAGTTATATTTAATTAAATGATGATTTATGCATTTCAAAAAGATATAGACTAGGATTTGGTCCCCAATTCGATTTTTTTTTTTGAATAAGTGTACATTAATCTTAAACTCACACACATACTCACACACCCAGATGTTCCCCTGGGAGCTCGAACCTGTTACCTTTCAATCACAGGCAAGGTGTTTTAATCACTACACCCCGAGCGAAGGGACGCCAATTCGATTTTTATTTATTTTAGATGTCACATAGCTGGGGATACCTAACTTTGAAAGAAGCTATGATATGATGTATTTTAAAAAATTATATATATTAAGAATATGGACTCATATATATACAATAATATAAAATATAAAAATTAAAAATAATATTCACAGATTAAGTGTATATAGTTATAGTATTAAGCATAATATATAATAAATTAAGAATAATTAAATTCACTCAAATAATTTAATTATATAAATTACTTGCTTAATATTTATTCAAATTATGCTTTACATTCAAATGATTTTTTACCAACTTCAATAAAAACCAAAAGGGTAATTCTAAATGCAGCTACATTTTTTCTCAATATAACCACTTAATTAGAAAAAATTCAAAATAATAATTTGATATTACTGCATTGCCCATAGCCCCAAACTTAAAACTTAATTCAAATATATATTTATTTCTACTATTTTCCTATATTTTAATTTTAGTTTTGTGTAAAGTAGAAAATAAAATAAAAAATGCAGGTATTTGTCAAGGTTGTCGTCGGCGTCAATGGTGGAAGGAAACATAACTTCATCTGATAATTCTTTCATCATCTTATATTGAGGATTCCAATTGAAATTACATGTTAATATCAATCCTTTCATCATTTCTCTCCAATAATCTCAATAAACCTAACTTTTCTAAAATAATATTGGATAAAAGCTAATAAAAGTTTGTCGAGAACGGCTTGATGTAGGGGCGGATCTATGTAGGGGCTAGGGGGGCTCCAGCCCCCCCTAGCCCGAATTTTTTTTCGTTTTTGTAGTATCATGATCCGATTTTTTTTGGTATAGTCTCCCTCTTATAGAAAAAAATGGATGAAAATAAGGAAAAATATGATATAAAAAAAATTAAAGTTAAGGTGAAGGCGAAAAAAAAAAATTCCAACCCCCTCAGAAAAAATTTCTGGATCCGCCCCTAGCTTGATGCCTCATCTCTTTCCAAGCTAGCGCCGATGTGGTCTAAAGCTTGTCTCCCTTTTGAGTCTGTTAATCCAATTTGCACCGGTAGATCCTCATTTGATCGCGGAAACGTTGGTTTTGGGCCATATTCTAAACCACCCCCCCTCTTATTTTTTCCAGGGTACCATTATTTCTGAACTTTTCTTTACCGAAGCCACCCGCAGCCGACGTTGAAGGTATAAAAAGAAGAGAAAGAAAGGGAAGTCGCCTCTCTCTTTCTTTATACAGCATAACAAGAAGAGGATGGTAGTAGCCGTCGACCAAGAAGAAATACCACCGCTATAGTATAACCTACAAATCAAATTATTTTTTTAGTTTGTTATTTAAATTTTAAGTTGGGGCTATATAAGGTTAAAATAGTAATATTAAATACTAATTTTAATTTAAAAAAAATAAGTGGCTACAAATAGAAAAAAGTGGCTATATTTAGAATCATCCAAACCTAAATGGATCTACACTTCAACAATTTAGTGATTATTTTAAATATATGAGTATTTAACGATTTAGAAAATATAATAACATTACACAACCCGATAAATAGGGATATTTAACATATTAAGCATCAAATGATTATAATATCATACACAATTTCAAGGTCGATGTGAAACTAACACACATGCACAAATAAATAATTATAAATTCTAATAATCACCCTTCTGCATATGATTAAACATAATATTATTTCTATTATCACTTGCACCTCTATAAGAGAAAAATATATAATTAAATATGACAATAATGAGCAGAATATCATACCTAGAAACAAATACAGATACACTGATACAAAATAATGGTTTCATACCTTTAGAATCTAGTGGCTTCTTCATAACTCTCTTTCATGACATTTCAACAAATTTGTGTAAATGTCCATTGTCGACTAAAAAGAGAACAAACACAGAACAACTGGAGAGAATATGAAAAGACTAACAAATGAGAGTGAAAAATGAGAGTAAAAAGCAAATGAGTAAAAAATAAAGTAAAAATCCAGATTATTGAGAGCATTTTTTCATAGAGAGATTTAATTTTCTCAAAAGAATTTTCTTAGATTTTGGAGTGAGATTGTACTTTATGATGAAAATGCCCTTTTTTTTATTGTACTTTATTTTGGAGAGTCTAATATATTAATTGTTGGTCTCCCTTTTTTGCCTTTGAAGAGAAAACTTGATTGGTCATAAATAAGTCTGATAAAGATGTCAGTCTCAGTTTCTTTATTTTGTAATTCTCCATTCGTGATTTTTTATTAATAATATATTGTTAAAAAGATCAATTTTATTTATTGTGTGTATTTTTAGTTGTAAAATATTACACCTCTCATTAAATTTATTAGTCAAGCTAAAGTTTATGTTTCAAATTACACAACTCACAATTTGTTTGCAATCTTAATTAATTTTTCTAGTTTCTATATACACTTCAATATTAAATATTAACATCACATTAAATTTATACTGGATAAAGTATCATATATATTATAAACTATTGAGATATTTTAAATATAGTACAAATTAGACATAGTATTTTGGACACATGTTAATGTGTAAATGGGCTACAATATAATATCAGTGGTAATGTCAATTCTAATTATTCTAAACATCTTTTTTAATTTGTTGGCACATCATAGGTGTATGTTGGTCCCAAAAACAAATATAGCAAAATAGAATGTGCAAAAGTATGTGATGGTGTAATAGGGTGGGCCCAAAAATCAGGTACACCAACAGATATAGCAAAAGCATGTCACGAAATTATAGGTCAATTTCAGTTATACACCATCAAATGTTATACACCAACAAATGAGGTCAATTATTGGGATTCAAACTTAAATAAATAAGGCATATAATTAAGGACTTGAAGTAAATAAGACAGATTTATAGTAGTTCAGATGCCAACTGATTCTACGTCCACTTGAATGAAAATTACTAATTCCAATTGCACACGGTAATACAGGTTGTAATTATCGTTCTCTCAATCAAAAGAATTTTCTCCATCTTCCGATTTGTGGGTTCCTTCACGTTTAGAGCTTTACCATTAGGTTTACGCTTGCTACACTCTTTCATGATTTCTAGGTTATGATTTTGAGTTCTCCACAAGAATGTTGAAATGGTTTTCTTCTCACGGAGGATAAAAAAATTTCTGGTCGGTGGAGTTGTTGCTTAGTGGATGACTTTCCTACTTCTCTAGAAGTCTCTTCCTATTTTTTTTACCGCTTTTGAGTTCTAAATGGAGGACCCGGGCGATTGGAGGTTCTCTATCAGATGAGCTTTAAGTGGAGACAACATACATTGTGGGCCGAGTTAGTTATATGAGAATTATAATGCTTATTCTTTATTACGAAGTTTTGTTTTCTCCCCGAGATTCGTCTAAGTATGGCGCGATGAGTCGATTTAGGCAAGTCTAGTAGTTTTGAGTTCTCGGGAGTCCTAAAGTGATGAAATATTGAGCCGTTTATGAGTTGATTTGGCTTTTATCTTTATTGGGCCAAATATAACTTGGCCCCAACAATGTCTTTATCATGTGAATACTCAAATGTAGGGGTTCTCAGCTATCGGGAATGCTAATCTTCTTCTAGTAGAATTCCTTCGACAAGTAGCTTCGATCTCCGGATCTATGGGCTCAAATGGAGGACCTTTCAATCTGATTCGCATATACTACCTGAACGAGAATACCAGAAGTGATTGCCAACGAAAAAAAAATTAAGGTATGCATAAAATAAAATCTAGATTAGTGGCTTAATATCAGAAATAATGTTAATCATAAATCTATGCAATCCCTGGCAACGGCGCCAAAAACTTGATAGCGTATTTTGCAACACGCTATTCTGCAAGTGTACAGACCACTGTAGAGGGCAAGTAATAGTTTATCGAACTCAAAGAGTGCAGGCTCGAAGTATAATTAAGCACTGAAGCACATATATCTTTACTACTATCTACACACATTGATAAAATGTTTAGTTTATTTAAACTAGGCACTTATGAAAACTAAATAATCAAAAATGAATTTAAAAAGTTAACTTGGATAATATAGAGAAAATAGGATTTCAGGGCAATCTACTATGACAAATACTTATGTAACATTCATTCAATCTAATTCCAATTTAATTTCCAAACGCATGAGTTAATCACGAATATGTTATCAGGTTATTCTCTCGAACTCTAAACCATAACATGGAAATAGAAATCCTATTGACTCCTCTCGAACGCGCAGAAGAAATTCTACTCTTGATTAAAACCTTAGATTTTACAACCCTTCAATAACTCAAATTCCTCTTGGACGTTTAATTTATCAAATCTAATTATCCTGCAACTAATTGATAAACCTAGACCTCTCAGTTCAAGATATATCAATCAAGTCGCCATCAATGGCCAATATCAAGCTATTAGTTAAAACTCAGGATAGCGAGAATGCGAATGGAAAAGGAAAATCAAATTAAATAAACATTTAAATAAAATTCATCAAGTTTCAAAACCTTAGAATCCAATATGGATTTAGCCAGACATGCTAAATTCCATCAACAAAAAGGAAGAAAGAAACAAAGATAATGAAAACATAAAACTAAAGAACCGTGGTCTTCAATCTGAAATCTTCAATCTTCGTTCTTCGAATTCTGTTGTGTTCTCTGCCTTTTCCAGACTCTAAAAACTCTAAAAAATATGAGAAAGTACTATTTTTACACCTTGGGAGCCTCTATTTATATCTATCTTCTTCAAACCTCAAAAGATATGGGCTTCACATCAATTTTTGCCCTATTTTACCCGATTGGCGACCCATAAAACACGACTGGCGACCGCCATTTTTATGCTTGGATCGCCAATTCTACGCCGAAGCAAATATGAGAAAAATACAAAATCGGCGACCCGTCTACAAAATCGGCGACCGTCGATTTTGCATTCTGGGTCGCCATTTTTGTCACGAACGAGATTTGCACATTTTCGCCAATCTTTTCTCACTTCTTCATTTCCCCGATGCTAGCAAGCATCTATTGGCTTCATGGTACTCAATCATATCCTATAAACGACCCAATAGTGCGTGAAATCTGCATAAACAACCAAAACCACACCAAACGTAATATTTCTTAAAAGAATATGAATAAAGCATAAAAATATCAATGAACTATCTAATCCAAGGCAAATAGTTAGCAGATTCACAGCAGTAAATGCTCAAAATGAGTGTTTATCAATCCCCCAAACTTAAACTATTGTTCATCCTCGAACAATGAGGAAAACAAATAAAAAGCAAAGGATGAACACGAGGGGTGCATTTATTGATAAAAAAATTTGTTTCAGACACAAAATGGGATTGTGATTCCCACACCAACAATCATAACAATCGTCAACTGAATGCAATCAATTCAAAGTTTTAATCTTGACCTCTAAGAATCTGTTTCTCACAAGATAGTGTATCTCTCAAATTGTCACTCGAATTGCAAGAAAAGCTAGTGTATACTCTCAAATTGTCAACTGTACAACTTCCCTACCATAGGCTTGTTCATTGTCTAAACTCTCCACTGACTTGAGAATGCTAGAACAAAGATAAAAAAGGTCTTTATTTTAGGTTCTAATGCAGGCACATTGGTGAAAGGTATGGAATATTTAGCGAAGTGACTAAACATAGTCATCCTTGTAAATTCATTCACACAAACTAACTCCTCATCACATACCACACTTATTATCTACTTACTTACTTAACTAATCTAATAACTTTTTTTTAGAGCCCAACCTTCTTTTGTTCATCTATTTAGAAATTTCTCATCCAGTTTAACAATTATACTTATTTCACCCAAATCTTATAGACAAGATACAATTCACCTTTTTCATAGCACTCTCTCATAAACAAGACTGAACTATGATGTTCTCCTTAACTCATAGACCAAGAAAGAAAAAGTAACAGACTCAAAGGGACTATCCTAGGGATAAAATATCACAAGGCTTTATTGTCCATCACAAGGCTTTGGCCTATGTACTAATCATAAAACTGCTTTCATATTAACACCTACCATCAACAGATATCCATATAACTCCATCCACACCTCCTATCATCCGGTACAACAAGAAAAGGTTTATAAGCTCAACGGGTTTAGCAAAGGATTATGTAATGGGTTAGTGTATGGGTTTTAATGAGGCTTATGAAACGATGACATATGATCATTTCTAAGTTCATGACATTCCTCTACAGTCTTGAGACAGAAACCATAGCAAGTGCTAGAGGTAAAGTGCACAGTGACATACTCTCAATCAAACAAACACAGGCTCAAATTCTCACAGGGCTAAACATATCCTAGAGGCCAAAATCAATTCCATAAACATATGCACCTCATCAACTCATATGCAATTCATCAATGCAGGTTTCACGAGAAAAAAATATTTAACTTTGATCAACAATGCAAATACAACCCGTACCAACCATTCAATTCTAGTACAGTGTAGTAAAATAATAGGGTTCCCAAGTGGAGACCAACTAAAACAATTAGACGAAAGCAGTAAGAGAAATTAAAGACAGGAAGCAACTTAAACAAATACATCACTGGTTCAGTGGTTCACATTAATACACATAGTGCAGTCTCAAATAAGAAAATAAAGAAAGAAAAAGGGTAGAAACACACATTTCCCGATCATATCCCCCTTCCCCAAACTTATTCGATGCGAAGGAAAGAATAAGTTTGTGGGGAAAAAGATCATAGAGATGTGTGTGAGACCTCATCAGTAGGTCACTATGGTGGTGTTCAATACTGCGGGAAGCGGGCCATGAACTAGCGCATTTGCTCCTCGGCCTCCTGCACTCAATAAACTCGAACAAAAGACATGAACTCTAAGCATAATAAAGGACATAAGACTCGAAATTAAATGACGGAAAGCAGTAAACTCCTTGACAATGTGATGGGTAAGCAATGTGTAAGAGGAATTTGTGAAATAATATGTGTGGAGGGAGAATTATAGAGATAAGTTTGAAGAATTTCGTGGGTGAATGTGTTTTTGAGGAGGATGAAAAGTGAGGAGAGAGGGAGAAAACAAATAATAAATCACGTGAGTTTTACAAAATTGGCGACCCGTAAACAAAAATGGCAACCGCCATTTTTGTTTCGGGTTGCTGATTTTGGCCCGTAAAAAATTATTTTTACAAAATTGGTGACCCGTTAATAGTTTTGGTGACTGCCGAAAATGTAAACCGGTCACCAATTTTGTTTCGAAGAGAAATTTAAACTTTTACAAAATTGGCGATTGAACCAACAAAATCGGTGACCGCCGATTTTGTTTTTGGATCGCCGATTTTGTTCTGAACCTGAAAATCTTTTGACGACGAAAACGATGACCTACAATTCACGTATGGCGACCGCCAATGCTGCCTTTGGTCGCTGATTTTGCAATTTTCAGTAAAATCCAATGTTTCTACTCTTTTCCTGCACAAAACAAACTCCACAACCCCAAGTGAATGTAAAACATGAAAATGAGGGAAAATGACAAAAAATTAAACAACTAGAAAGCAATAAAAGTTGGGTTGCCTCCCAACAAGCACTTTATTTATTGTCTGTAGCTAGACACAACAGTAATGAACCTAAGGATCAGTTAAATCAGTATTTGGAATCTGGTCAAAAGGATACGTAACCTGAATCATATTACATTCCTCGAAGTACCCCTCACAATCATGCTTCTCCATTGCCTTACATATGGAGAATGTGATTTTCTTGTCATTCACTCTCAGACTCAGTTCTCCTCTCTTCACATCGATCAGAGCGTCAGTCGTATTCAGGAACGGTCTCCCAAGTACAAGCTGGATATCCTTGTCATCCTCCATATCCAGGACCACAAAATCAGTGGGAAAGACAAACTGGCCAACCTTCACCAACACATCTTCGACTACCCCTTTAGGGTAGTTTACCGGTCGATCAACCATCTGCAACTTGATGGTGGTAGGCTTGATATTCCCAGTCTGGAGCTTTTTTAAAATAGAAAGGGGCATCAGGTTGATGCTAGCCCCCGAGTCACAGAGGACCTTCTCAAAATTTTGCCCCCCAATGGTACAAGGGACTGAAAAGCATCCTGGATCTGCCCTTTTCACTGGCATTTTCTTCTGGATTATAGCGCTGCATTCCTCGAACAGCTTGACTGTCTTGAATGCCCTGAACGGCTTCTTCTGGGTGACCATATCTTTCAGAAACTTCATATACCCAGAAATTTCCTACACCACTTCAATAAGAGGTAAATTGATGTTGATTTTCTTCACGTGCTCCAAAAATCTCTTATATCTCTCATCCTTTTGCTTCTTCGCAAACCTTTGTGGGAAGGGAATAGAAACTGGTCCAGAAGGTTTGGTATTGTCTTTAGGACAAGTACCCTTGCTCCTCTTCAATTGTTCTTCTTCAAGAAGAACATCATCGGGCGGTGCAACTTCAGGTTGCACAGGCATATCGGCTGGTATGGATGGACCTTCATATGCCTTTCTGCTACGAACCATAATGGCATTGCAATGATCCCTTGGGTTCACCACAATATTACTAGGGAACTGTCCAGGAGTGTGCTGGTTGCCAATTACATTGGCAATCTGGGAAATTTGAGTATCAATATGCTTCAAATGTTTTCCCATCTCACCCATGTTGGTCTGCAACTCCAAAATATCCCCTTCCATCTTGCTTGTCATGTCATTAGACACTGCAATAAATTGAGTGAGGAGTTCCCTCATGCTCGGCTCCTTAGGCTCATCAATTTCCCCATTGGTTACAGAAAACCCAGGTGGGGGCTGCAGCGAATCACTCAGATTAGAATAGGAGAAATTGGGGTGGTTCCTATTGTTCGGATAGTAAGCCATGTTCCCAGCTGGGTACCCCCTGTTGTTGTTGAAGTTCCTTTGTTTACAAAATTTGCATCCTCGATCTGAACTTCAGCCCTCTGGTCAAACCCATACTGAGGTTGATTATTCTCCAGCTTGCTGAGACGGGTTTCTAGTGATTTGGTATAAGCGGCTACCTCTTGTCTCATTAGTCTAACCTCAACTGCCAAGTATCCAGTATCATCGACTGCTGCAATTTTGTAATCATTCCTTTTTGTAGGCCATTATATTTGCTCTTCACCTTGGTCTCTAGCAGTCTCATGCCTTCCTTAGGGGGTCTAGCAGTGATGGAGCCCCCAGCGAGAGCATTTACATGCTTCTGAGTCTCATTATCGAGACCTCCATAGAAATTGCAGACCTGGTGCTTCTCAGTGAATCCATGGCAGGGACAAGCACGCATAAAATCTTTGTAGCGCTCCCATGCCTCATAGAGAGACTCTCTAGAAAATTGCCTGAACTGGGCAATTTGAGTCTGCAGCCTGATAGTCTTGTTGGGTGTAAAAAACTGAATCAGAAACAGCTTGCACAGCTCCTCCCACGTAGTGATCTCGCTGCGGTCCAGCGATAGATACCAAGACAAGGCTCTATCACGCAGTGTGAAGGAAAACAACCGCAGTCTGATGTAGTCTATGGGCACCTGATTTTGCTTAATTGTATCACACAGTAGCAGGAAGGACTAGATGTGCACATGAGGATCTTCAAATGGTAACCCTCCAAACTGGTTCTACTGGGCAGTATGAATTAAACCAGTCTTCAACTCAAAGTTGGGCGTATTCACCTTCAGCCCAAAGTTAGCATGAAGATGTCTGTCAGTCATAGGCTCGTACATCTCATCAATAGTTGCCTCCTTAGGCGCTGATTCAACCTCCTTCTCTTGGAGCTTCAGATTCATCTCCTGTAGTTGCCTCAGCAACTCTGCGATCTGCACTGCTTAGTTATCAGCCATCGAGAATGCTAATCTTCTTCTGGTAGAATTCCTTCAACAAGTAGCTTCGATCTCCGGATCTATGGGCTCAAGTGGAGGACCCTTCAATCTGATTCGCATATACTACCTGTTGGGAATTGTTTTGTAATTCTTCCTTTAGGATCATATTGTAAAAGGTTTTGTTGGATCAAACCTTATTAGATTGGTCGATCAATTGTTGAATTCTAGTATAGTCTAGCAACTCTTGTAATGTCCTGTACATCTAAGTATCGAGTTGTAATAGATTAGAATGCTAGAATCATTCCTAGCAGATGAGGAAGATTGCTAAGGCATTAGCAATTGTGTGCTACAAGGATGGCTGCTAGAGATGATAGCAGACTAGGAAAGTCGCTAGCAATCAAATGATAAAGATGACAAGTGCTAAGGAGTCAGCATTTGTCAGCATATAGCAGATTGCTAAAAGAGATAGCAATCAGAAATCAAAGGAATCTAGTGCTAAACCTTGCTGAGGCGTCAACAATCAGATACTAGCAAAAACAGATTGCTAGAAAAGACTTAGCAATCAAAGGCCTAGCAGATGGCTATCAACGAATGTTATGCTCCTGTTCTGACAGAAGTACACACAAAGGACAAAGCCTTCCCGAAGTAGTTCGGAAAGTACTGTACGATGCCAAAAGCAACTGAAAAAGTCGAACCACTCTTGGACGAAGGAACCGTTGTGTCTAACAGATATGGAGATTCAAAGTTTGAATCTCCAGGTATAAAAGACAATTCCAAAAGTGAGAGTCGACTACTGCTTCTATCACTACCGAAATTCACAAACATCCTAAGTGAGAGATTCATTTGACAAAGCGAACAAGAGAAAAGTAGTCAGTTGAGAGCACGAGATAAAGAATATTCAAAGCCCTCAACAACCAGGAGTGTCTTCCATTGAATATCTGACACTGCTTTTTAGAGATTCCTTAACTTCGGTTGAGAATCTTCAATCATTAGGATACCTTCCATCCTAGGAAGATCCAACAGTCATTTCTGAAAGGGATTGACTCTGACGGGCATTAGCCGCAAACCAGAAAAGTTCAAAAGAGAATTATAAAAGCTTCCCGACAGCGTAGGACAAGTTTCAGGAAAGTTCAGCCCTTGACGTGGCCGTAGCTGTGATCTGAGAAGAACGAAGTGACGGAGGATAGCTTTGTTGTGGCCGGTCCGAAAGTTCACCGCCTACCGCAAGTGTTCGGCGATTCCTTGTACTTCGTATACTTTCTTAGTGGAATTCTTAGTATTTTGGCTAAGGAGTGGACATAGATCTGTTTGGATCGAACCACTATATATATTGTGTTTTTACTGTTTTATTACTTACAGTCTTAAGTCAGATTTATAACCTAGCAATCATACTGCTAGCGTATACCTATGAAGAAACTTTAATCATAACTTGAGTTTAAACAATCTTTAATAACGTAAGTGCAAGTGACGTTTACTTATTCTGCTGCATTTCGTGTTTCTGTTTGAACACGACGACTCTGATAAATTACGACCAACAAGCGGTATAAGAGCAGGAGGTTGAAAGACCAACTGCTTCTGAGTCGCTTTAAGACCAGATCTATCTTTTCCTTGCGCTGTTACTGTTGTATTTTGTCTGTCTAGCTCAGGAGGTTACTTAAGGCGTGAACAAAATGATGAACCACACACTTGGGAAGTACACAAATGAGAATTTCAAGTCATGGAAGAAGCTTGCCCTTATACAGCTTCAAAGCATACATCCAGAAATGGCAGACGTGCTTGAGAGAGGTCCAATAAGAATTATGAAAGCTAACTCTTTTGTAGGACCTGCTGCTGATGGAGAAGAAGAACCGAGACCCCAAATGGTTGTAAAGCATTACGAAGAGTATACAACAGAGGACAAAAAGAGAACCCAGTTGGAACATTTGGCAAAGAAGCTAATCATTGACTCTCTACCACCGTTGATGGATGATAAAGCGCTTGACTTGACACTACCAAAGAAATGTGGGACTATGTCTGCGAATCATCCCAAGAAATAGACCAGATGAAGCGCAACAAGTTACAGGTAGTTGTTGACAAATATGAATCTTTCTCTATGATTGAAGGTGAATCTATACAAGCCATGGAAGAACGATTCAATACCATTATGGGAGAGCTTCGTAATCTTGGCAAAAAATACAATAATGGGGAGATGAACAACAAGATTATCTCTAAACTACATCCAAGAGGTGATTTGTTCGCAAAGATGACGAGCTTGAGTGAGAAAGACCTCAGCAACATGTCTATATCCGAGGTATTCGCTCAACTCAAAAATCACGAGTTTATCATACAGCAATCGAAAAAGAATGAAGCGGCCGTGGCACAAGCTTCATCAACATTCGCTGCTAACTCTGAGGATCTAGCGTACTTCGCTAAGAAGGACTTCAACAAGTACAAGATGAAGAAGCCCTTTCATAACCAAGAGAGATCTGCTCCAGCGCCATCAACAAAGGAGGTTGTCTCAACCTAAGGTTCTCAACCTGTTGATCTAAAGATCAGTGAGCTGGAAGAGCAGATGAAAAAACTTCCGAAGTTGATGATGGAAGCTAAAGCTGAAAAAGAGGCCAAAGAAACTCAGCAACCATCATCATCTACCCGCTCAGCAGAGCAAAAGCTTAGGACGTGCTTTGAGTGTGGTTCGCCAGATCACCTAAACCATGAGTGTCCGAAAGTCAGCAAGGAAGAAAGAGAGCGTCTGAAGCAGAGATTCGAGAGACGTGCTGTTAAAGCAGTCACCAGGGCGCTGCTGACGAGGATAGAGGCTCATGATATCCCAGATAATGATGAGGAATATTACTTTTCCTCAGAAGAAGATGATGAAGAAGCCATGCTAGTCTTGATGGCCAATATTGTTGATGATCAGTTCGCTGATGCCGATACTGAACAAAATGCTGAATCGGCTCTAGCAGTCAATGATAATGAGGTACTATCTACAAGCATTCCTAGTTTTTCAACTATTAAAGATGATGAAGAAGCCATGCTAGTCTTGATGGCCAATATTGTTGATGATCAGTTCGCTGATGCCGATACTGAACAAAATGTTGAATCGGCTCTAGCAGTCGATGATAATGAGGTACTATATACAAGCATTCCTAGTTTTGCAACTATTGAAGAATCGGAGGAATTCTCTTTAGAGTCTAAGGAAGACTATCTCACGAAGCTAAATGTAGAATTCTCAAAAATGTATGAAATCAAGAATGCTATCATTGGGGAGAACACCTCACTAAAACTTGAAATAACATCTTTGACCGAGGAAGTCGAAAGACTAAGGTCTAAAAGTGAGGAATTTTCAAAACTCAAAGCTGATTACTCCAAATTGTCTGAAAATTTTCAAAATCTTGAAAAGGAGAATCTTGCTTTGAAAAGCAAACCCAAAGAAAATTGCATTTGTACATATACATCCAGCAAGGCAGTTCTAAATGCCATTGTTAGCCAACAGAGACATCATAATGATCGGTCTGGTTTAGGTCTTGGATATTCTGAAAAAGCAACGCCTTCTAAGCAGAAAATGATCTCATTCGTTTCTGCTGGAACGACTGTTGCTGAAAATGTCAAGGGAAAGGACACTGTTGAGTCTTCAAATGCTCAGCAGAATGCTAAGCATAGGGATTGGCACAAGCAGAATGCAACTGCTAAACCTCAGCAGAGGACACAGCAAATTAATGCTGAACAGTCTGCTAAGCGGCCACCCCCAGCAGAACCAAGAAGGGATGCTGAGCAACATGTTCCTAATGCTAGGCATATGAGAGGAATGTAACTTAAAGAATAACCCAGATCTGAAATTTCTTCATTTCACTATTGTGGAAAGCATAGGAATATGATGCATGATAGGATGGTGTAGATCTAGTAGAGTGGAAGCTTGCTAGGCATATATTTAAAGGTTTTAAGACTCAGAGGAATGCGAGACCCATGCTTTAGCATATAGGATAGTGATAATCTAGTTTTCCATAGTTCGAGTGTGTTTCTCTTCTTTTGATTGCACGTGTAAGTGGTTATTTGTGATTAGTTTATGATCAGAAGGGTAGTTAATCTTGTTCATTTCAATTTTCTTTCCATTTCTATTTATTGCATTTTAATTTGAGTATGCATCACCAAACCTATTTTACAAGCAATATTGTGTGCACGACTTGATCATACACTCTCTAGGGTTCGATATTTGGTCTCCTAGACTATATTACTCGTCGATTGCGTATACTTGAGCATAGTTCTGTAGGTACACTGCAGCACAATAATAATGAGTCAATTGGATGTGGGAAAATGGTCGCCATAGCCCACAAGAGGAAAGCGAGCAAACTAACCATCGAACAAAAAAGGGCGGCACAGGTACAAAAGAACAATATCTTGTATGAGCCACTATTTTGGAAACACTTCTCGACATGGCTTTTCAATTGGCTCGATCACAAAGTTTTGTTTAAGTACATGACGGTGGAACCTATTAAGTTCATACCACACCTAGTAGCAGAGTTCTTTGTCATGGCCGTAATCGACAAAGACATGAAGTTTTTCACAACCAGCATGTTAGGCACCAAGATTGTGGTTAGCCCAGAAGTTCTAGCTCAGAATTATGGTATGAGGATTGATGGGACTGATATTGCCACCTACAATGGCGAAAATACTGAAGAGATGAAGAAGAGATGGTTTAAATGGAAGACGAAGAGCTTTCCCGAGAAGCAATGGAAAGTGTCCGTACCCCTGGAGTCTCTGAATGAACCTATCAAAGACTTGGCTATCATGGTCATTAGAATGTTGGTATGTGAAGTAGGCTCGCTCTCGGAGCTTAGTGCAAAGAAGTTTGTTGTAATGATGGCTATTGAAGATCAAATCCGAGGGAACTGGGCACAGTTCATCTATACCTAATGGCTAGCGCATGTATACAAAAATGTGAACATGAAGAAAACTCATCTGTTCACTCAGGAAGTGAGTTTTGGTATCAATATAAGTCAATTCGTTGAGGGTTTCGTACCCATGGAGAAGCGCGATCCAGGAGAGGATTTGATATCAATTGATTACATGCCGCCAACTAGAAAACAACAACCACCGAAGGACATGATGATACCTCAATTCCTGAAGGGCAAGAGTAGTGTCGACCCTAATGATCCGGTTTCCAATGAGGAAGAGCCTTATTCAGGTAAGATGATTCCTCAGACAGCTCTTCCTCTGACTGCTGAAGAGATAGAGGAAGAGAGGAAGCAAGCTGAAACGGATGATTTGTTTAAGGAGATGGAAGGATTGCCAGAGCTTACCAAGCTAGATCCTGTGTCAAAGCCACCCCCAAAGAAGAAAAGGACGCCAGTGAACCCCCAGCCGAGAAAGAGGAAGATGGCTGGTGGTGAGGGGGAATTACAAAAGAAGGATAGAAATGATCCTTTCCAAGGATCGGCAGTTCAAGTCCAAGTACCTATTGTTGATACAACCATCCCTATACCTGAAGTGGCTGTTAATCCATAAGGTCCTCCTGCTGGGACAGTGACCAAGCCCGCAAAGCGAAGATTATTCTCCCAAGAGGAGAAAGAAGCCCAAAAGAAAGCCAGACTACAGGAGCAGAAGGAGTTTGAAAGAAACATGTTGGAGGTGGAGCTACAGCAGAGGGATGACCGATTTGAGCAAGTGAAAGATGCTCATGAGGAGCATATTGCCAAAAAGAAGGCTAACAAGGGTAAAGACAAGATGGTTGCTGAGGAAGAAGGTCAAGTGGTCCAGCACCCAAATGCCCTATCTGACAAGGAGTTTGATAATCTGATGAAGCAAGGAGCCTTCAAAGATCTTCCAGATGTGCCAACAATTGGATCAGCCGGTGTAGTGCTCAAGCAGACTCCTGTAGAAGGAGAAGAGAGTGCTGCAAATCAGGCTGAACATCCCACCATTGCCCAAGGGGGAAGTGGTGGAGCTGATTTTGCTGCTGAAGTTGTTGAGAAGAAGGCTGTTGCGCAAGGGGTTAGCAGTGCTGCTAAGAAGAATGTTGTTGAGATTGTGTCTGAACAACCGGTCACGCAAGGTGGAGACCAGGTTGCTAATATCTTTGTTGAAAATCATTTGGTGCAGGAAGAAGACCAAATTGTTTCTGAAACTGAAGAAGCCAAGGTAACACCACAAGGGGATGCTGGCCTTGAGAAGGGAATTGGTAAGGGTGGAGCAGATGTTGAGGTAGCCAAACAGACAGCTATGTAGAGTGAGTGTAGTGCTGTCCAGCAAAGTGAAAAGCCAGCAGATCTAAAAGATGCTGAGAAGCTCGCTGTTGAGGAACTAGTTGCTGAGAAGGAAACTGCTGAGAAGGAGGTCGTTGCCAAGCATGCTGTTGAAGCTAAAGAAAAATTGGAGATTGACTTGAGGAAGTAGGTGAAGGAAGAGAATGAGAGGTACCTTCGTGCATTAGGTTTTGACCCTTCAAAAGTCCCAGGATGGGATCAGGCTGTGGATTCTCCGACACTGCTCGATGAGACCATAGACTCCATATGGCTGATAAGTTATGATTTTCACCAACTTATCTGGTTGTTCTTTGACTAAATGTGTGGTGTAAAGATCGTTTTTGTACTAGTTTTTGTGCATGAATTGGCTTTTGTGCTCGTAATGTTGTGTTTGATAAATCATGCAGAGTTTTGGCCATAAATAGAGGAGAGTTGGATTTCCAGTTTCAGGTCCACGTCGATCGACGAGGATGTCTCGTCGATCCACGAAGAGAATGAAGGAGGAGCGATCGACGAAGGAAGAAAAGAGAAGATCTACGGAGGCAGCATCCACGTCGATCGACGCCATTGGACGTCGATCGACGCCAATCTCCCACGATCGACGCCAAGTCGGGAATCCTAGTCTGCGTCTTTTTTGGAGATAAAGCTATATCTTCACCTAGATTTTGTATGATACATTCTACACTATTATAAAAAGCCATTTAGAATTCGTTTTTTAGAGAGGGAGACAATAGATTACTTACCAAAATTTAGTATTGAAGATTAATTAGAGTTTCTCAAGGTTTTTGAAGTTTATGTT